>VHKM01000975.1:0-88563 GCA_007210695.1 Neogobius melanostomus | reverse complement strand
AAAAAAAAAGAGAGAAGATGTACTGGTCTATAGTTCTAAGCACTGTACTCGTCTATAGTTAAAAGTACAGTACTGGTCTATAATTCTAAGTACTGTACTGGTCTATAGTTCTAAGCACTGTACTCGTCTATAGTTCTAAGTACTGTACTCGTCTATAGTTCTAAGTACTGTACTCGTCTATAGTTATAAGTACTGTACTCCTCTGTAATTCTAAGTACTGTACTGGTCTATAGTTCTAAGCACTGTACTGGTCTATAGTTCTAAGCACTGTACTCGTCTATAGTTAAAAGTACAGTACTGGTCTATAGTTCTAAGCACTGTACTCGTCTATAGTTCTAAGTACTGTACTCGTCTATAGTTCTAAGTACTGTACTCGTTTATATTTATAAGCAGTGTACACGTTCATAGTTATAAATACTGTACTTAGGGCTGGGCGATATGACGATATTAGACCATCTTACGATCTCCAGAGCTGACGATCTGTAATTTTTGTGGGATCGTTTTATCACGGTTCTAAGCACTTCTGCACAGTTGACTCTTTTCACCATCAGTGACGTAAACCCAAGCCGCACACTTTCTGCTACGCAATGTCAGACGCTAATGCGAGCGTTTGGCAGCGAGCCGCTCCTCTACAGTCACATACACGACCAGGCTCCTCAATCTGGAGCTTTTAAACCCAGCATTCTCTCTCTATTTCAGTGGTATTTATGTCAGTGTCTTTCCCCCGTAACGCCGCTGCGTTTATTTGTTTATTTATTTACCTGGCGACACATTATGTGAAGAAGCGAGTGTGTCCTTCGTCCTTACAGTTCTGTCAGGCGCCGCATCCTTCTCATTTGTTTCATTTAAATCCTGTGTTCACAAATGCGCTGTTTATCCATGTCTTTGAAAATATAAGACTTGTCCAACTTTGGTGAATTACTTGGTCAAGTAATAACTTATGGTAACAAACTGCTTCTGGTTAGCCTTTTACACAATAAAAGACACAGTATGCTATCACTTTAGTAAGGCTCTTATTGTGAAAGGGACGGCAACAGACACCAACAACAAGCCTTTACCAAACAGTGTTACTATTTTTTAATGTATAGTTAGTTTGCTGTAGTTCTAACTCTAGTCTAAGTTCTAAGTCTATTTTTGCTTTGTTGATTATCACAAAGTTGAATAAATTAGTATATTAATTCAATCTTTTTCTTCTTCAGTGTGTAATTTAAGTTATTTTAATTACTATAAAAAGAAATCGTGATAAAATCGAAATCGGGAGTTTATAATTCCAAAATCGTGTTATTCTATTTTTGTCATATCGCCCACCCCTAACTGTACTCGTCTATTGTTATAAGTACTGTATTTGTCATACCTATTGTCTTCAGAGACAGATATAAGTGAGTCCCTCCCTCAGTGCAGATATCAGTCCTTTGAGGAGTGCACTGGGCCAAAGGTCTAGTCCGTAGAAATAAAGAGGCATCGGAGCTGAAGACGACATAACATTTGTTTCTTTTTGTATTTCTTATACGCATGTAGTGGCTCTAACTCTCCCCTTTTAATATGTTAATTATGGAGAAACCAAAAAATATGTCAGATAAATGTCATTCATATCAACAGGCCATGCGTTTGTACAGAGAGTGTGGAATCCGCATTGACATTAAATAGCCTACTGACAATAATGTTGGTATTTGCAATAGGTGCAGATTGGTAGCCTGTCATGTGACCAGTGTTGTTGATTAATGTTACCAGTGTTGTTGTGTCATGTGACTTCAGGTTCAGCGAATGCATGTGAGAAGACGTCCTTCGTCTTTCTGCGTCAGGAGCTGCCTGTGCGCTTCGCCAACATCATGAAGGAGATTGACTTCCTGCCTGACAAGCTGCTCAGCACTCCATCCCTCAAGCTACTACTCAGCTGGTACTGCAAATACTACTACTACTACAGATAGTGCTGTGAAGCCCTCCATCTGTCAAACTACAGCTTATCTGCTACTCTCACTATTACTACTACTAAAACTACTAAACTATTCCCACAACTACCACTCCTGCTGCTTTTGTACACACACTACCTCTATTTGCTCACTACTGCTCCTACTGCTAATCTACTGGAACCACTGCTTGTACTATTGATGGATTTCAGTCACTTTTTGGACAGCAGCGCAGTGATTTTAGGCCCAATCATAATTTCCTCCCTTCAGGGCCGGAGTGGGACTCATTTTAGGCCCGGGATTGTGGCTGAGACCGGCCCTCATACCGCGCGAAGCGCGCCTGCTCTGACAAAGAACGCTGCAAAAAGGTCGCCTCAAAACAACACTTAATAAACTATTGTTCAAAGCTCTGCTTTAACCATGTTACAATGAAAAGCATTCATTTATTTTCTAAGATTTGGCTACATTCTTTTTAACAGTTAATATTTATTGTAAATTATTAATAAGAAAAAAATAAACACAATTGAATCATAAATAGAATATAGGTACATTCAACTATTATCCTCTTATCAAGACTAAAACAAAGACAGACCAGGGCTATTTAATCACATTTTATACTGGGGCAGATTTTTCTGGGGCGATCATTTGGCATATTTTTGAAATAAATTAGAATGTTATTATCATCATTGCTCGAATAGTATTAGGTGTAAACATAAACGTTGTATTTATTTTCCAGAATTTTAATAAACCATAATGATAATAATAAACCAGGACTACTCAGAACTAAACCATGACAAAATCAATGCAAAAAAGGCAGGGGTGAAAGTAGCATTTTTTTCTTGCCGGTACTATGTCATATACATATAAATACATAATATAATATAGCCAGTTTTGGGAGAATACTTTAGTAACGTATTCCATTGCTTAGTCCAAACAGTGTACTGTATTCTGAATACTTAGAATACTTTCACGTTGATTTTCATAATGTTAATGCATAAATGCGGCATGATTAAGAAGATGTCTAGGCTATTGTTACATGCCTGTTACCAACTTATTTACCACTAATGTGGAAATGCAAAAAAAGCACTTTGAAAATGCCCAGAGCCCAAAAGGACAGAGCTAAACTTTTCCCTGGCCATTCTGACCCTTTTTGTCTTCTTAATGTTATGATTATGAAACTGAAATTGAATGAACGAGTACTTTGATGTATTCCTTTAATATTACTGTATTCAGTAACTGTACCTGAATACAGTTACCCAAAATGAGTATTCTAAATATTGTAAATACATGTATTCAATTACTACCAACACTGAATATAGCAGTGTTTTCATAACCAGATCTGTTTCAGTGGCAAAAACATATGCATTTGGTCTTAATTAAATTCCCACAACTTTACTTTCACACGTGTCATCTGTGGACTAGTAACAAATATCCAAAACGATTTTGAAAGAAAATCAAAACGGAGATAGAGGAGTATTTAGATCTTTAGATCCTCGTGTATGTCATGCCTTTCACAACAAAGGCTTTTGCTTTTATTTTGTAAGGCCAACAGGAAGCGCTCAGTTCTTATTACGCTACTTGACAAACAGGGAACATTAGAAATACCGTTGTTTTGGTAAAGGGAGAGCGAGAGGCGGAGGACCCAGTGCGGATTTGTCCGCTCCTCCTTTTTTTGCAGGTAAACAATGTCTACACCAGGGGTCACCAACGTGGTGCCCGCAGGCACCCAGGTGCCCTTTGGGGCATGCCCAGTAGCCCTTGAGACTTTTTCTAAGGTGTAAAACACTTCATTTTCTTGCATCTGATTATTAAAAATACAATTATTTCTGTTCTTGTGACTCAGTACGACTTTAAAATAAAGCTATTGATATAATATATGGGGTCAAAATCCTATAAGTAAACAGTGTACGTTTAAGTATTTAGGATTTGTTTTTAACTGGTAGCTCTCGAACAACTCGATGCTCTTGAAGTCGCCCTCGGCTGAAAAAAGGTTGGTGACCCCTGGTCTACACGCTGTGAAAGTGTCCAGAAAACCAGAAAAGCCAAAAGAGCCCGTATAAAGGGGACTCTCATTCTAATGTGACAGCTTTAGGTGGAGGAGCGCATGTGAGCGGTGGCGCTGACGGCTCTGTTCTGTGATGCGTAAAGACGCACGGGGGGGCCCGCAGCCAAATTGGCAAAACTGCGCCATTACCGCGTGTGCAGAAAGTTCAGGACAGAGCAGATGAGATCCAGTCTGCCGAGTCTCTATATTGTATTTAAGTGGCTGAACTTCAACGCGTTTGAGCTCACGGTGTATTGGCAGACTACTGTTTTGTGCGTAAGGTGAGAGAGCGCACCTCTTCTCCTTCCTGGTACGGCGTACCACCGGCAAATCTTTTAATGGAACGCAGTACCGGACCGTACTGGCTTACGTTCACCCCTGAAAAAAGGCAATATCAGGACTAGAGCAGGACTAAACCACATCTGAACCAGACCAAAGGCAATATAGAATAACACAGTTTCATGTGAGGAGCTTCTCAAACATGAGACTCTGCTCAGTCCTCACAGCTGACCAGACACATGTGGAGCCTGTTCTCATGTCCAGACCTCTCGCTTTATGATAAAACTCAGTAAATGAAGCTCCTGTAACATGGCGCGCTCATGTTTGCATTGTCATTTATTCAGCTTCTACTCATAACTCCTACCATCGCAAAGAAAGCATCTCTGCTGTGCTTGTATCTTTCCCACAAACGCGGATCAGCTAAAGTCAACGGAGAAATGAAGCTACAAAATGCACCTGTCAAATGAATGATTCGATATTATTTGGCTCAGTTAGAGTCTAGATAGTGAGGTTTAACGCACGTGTTGACCGGTTAATAACACTCGTGCTGCCGGTGCAGTTTTCCTCAAACTCACGCTTCGTCACATCACCCACTTTACAAACATAAGCTGTTCCTTACCTTGGAGTAGCTGGTCAAGCCCTTTGTAACGATGAAGACAGGGAAACACGCCTTCCACCTCCGGCTGACGGTCCTGTTTCTGCATGTGATTATCCAAACAAAACTCCCAAAACACGATGCACATGGCCCTTGTGCTTCGGTTTGGTGAAATCTGTCAGTCCATCAAACGATAAGCCTCCTGTTTTCTTAGTTAAAAGTCCTTTTACCCCGTTTGACAGAGCCATGTTTTCATTTGAGCGGCTGTGGCGGGTAATGGTCGCAGAGCCGCAGACACTGCTGCGCAAAGCAGCGCGGATGCGCCACGATAGTGGTGCCAATAATGCCCAATGTTTTTATGGAAAATGAGGAGTGGGCCATATTTGATTGTTTGGCGGGCGGGATCTACCCTCCGGGCCGGCCGAGTCCCAGTGAGGGCTGCTACACTGCAGCCGTGACTGTGGAAGTGCGGCCAGGCAAAATCAGCGGCCAGACCGGCCCTTTCCCCGACCGGCCCTTCGGGAAATCGCCCGACTCTCCTGATTAGCCACGCTGGCACTGCCTCCCTTAGCAATTCGCCTCCGTTTTGCATGTTCACGAGAGATGAAGGGGTGTCCCAACTCTGTATTGCAGCGAGGGCAAGTGACGTTTCCATTTTATATTTTATTTCAACATTTTGATATATTGCTACTGTCATGGGTTCATTCCCTCGCTTCTGTGGCCAAGATATGCCAGCTTTCTCCTTCAGCAACCGTGCTCTGAGCCGAGTTTGACACTGTGAGGTGCAGCCACACACTGAGGGCTAGTTCATAAAACTTGCTCAGTAAAGTTAGGCTTAGGCTCCAAATCCTGGCTTACGTGAGGCACAACAATTCAAGCTGCGATTACTGGGTTTCACCAAAGGGACACCGAGCTTGGCTAATCTCACTAATTCAAGACAGGTTCAACTAATTACCACTTGCCGCGTACATAAGCAGACCAAACTGACGATCACAGAGTTCATTGAGAAATCATGGCCATACTTCAAGGGCCGCCAGCTTTGTGCCGCTATGTTAGCTCCATAGGTAGAGTGCAGAGCTACCATCCACGAGGTTGCGAGATCGATCTCAGCCTCGACTTATTATTATTTTTGGACTGGGCACCCACTGGGAAGAACATAAATTTTCATTTTTTTCAGGGTAAAGGATCCGGCAAAGATTTGATCTGATATAATGGTGTTTAATGAGAGTGTTCCGGCAAATGTTTTGAGTAGGGGAAAGCTGCAGATCCGGAGCCGAGACAGATCTACCGTGAAGTGAAGCCACTGTGATAGTGCGCCCTCTGCTGGATAAGGCGGATCTAGACCGATCAGCTTTTAGGAAGGTTGATGTTGATTGATATGTTGATCTACTTCACGCACGTGAGGAGTTAGTAGGCCGAGTTATTTACATTTTCCCAAAACAACAAAATTCTTATGATTTTCTTATCTGTTGATTAATAAAGATAACATAACTTTGAACAGCATACAAATTGCTTGTTATTTTTGTTCCTAAACGATCCTAATCTTAACCTAACCCTAATCCTAACAACCCTAACCTAACCATAACCCTAATCTTAACCTAACCCTAACCTAATCCTAAACCTAACGACCCTAACCTAACCTTAACCGTAATCTTAACCTAACCCTAACCACCCTAACCTAATCCTAAACCTAACAACCCTAACCTAACCTTAACCCTAATCCTAACGATTGTAAACTAACTCTAACAATAATTGTAAAACATAAAATATTAACAAATAATACCTTCGTGGATCTGCTCCTACCAGCAGAGGGCGCACTATCACGGCAGATCCGCATCACCGCCGTGGATCTGTCTCGGCTCCGGGTCTGCAGCTTTCTATTATTGAATGTTTTGGCCTGTTCCCTGAATCCATCACATCAAACCAAAAGTGTTCCGAAACTACTAATGAAGCACTGGTCCTGTGGGTCCGTGTATCTTTCGTTCAATCAATTTTCAATTTGAAAACGACAATGAAATTACCCAGAAATGTGTGCTATCAGCATTTTTCATTTCATAAAATGAAACTAAATCACTCAAATTGGCACGTATTTTCATATTTCAATATGATACAAAAACGGAAAAATGAAAATTGAAATCACAGCCTCAGAGCGTCATTATTTTGTTTTATCGATTTGCGTATAGCCGGAAGTTCGGCTGTGCGGTTCACATTAAGGTCCGACCTGAAACACAAATTTAGATAAAAACTAACGCGGAGATTGTATACATTGTTCAAATTTCAGTTCTTTGTCCTGGGGTATTAGCACTCCTTTATAATAATTCCCCAGAGATGGGATTGGTTATGCATGGAGCTAACTACAGCGCTATGCTAGGTGGCCAACGCGCCCGTAGCAGGCCGCAGATGGCACTACCTGGAGTGCGTAACTCGTGCGCTTCCCCGAGCTCCTCTAAACTCCTCTAAACAATGCACGAGTCTTCTGTCCACCTAGATGTGGACTCTCTACATTTGTGTAGAATCTGACATTCTGCGAGACGGATTGGACCGAACGCTTTAGCTACAATTACGCACGGAGCTAAACATATATATATATATATATATATATATATATATATATATATACTATGTTCCTGCATAGTGTACAGGAACATCTGTGCAGAGTATGGGCTGGAAACCCCAAGGTCAAAGTGGGAAACACCTCCAAAGGTGGTAGAGAATGACTGAGCCAAGATCCTGTGGGACTTCCAGATACAGATCGACAGAATGGTAATGGCGAACCAACCGGACATTGTGGTGGTGGACAAAGAGCAGAGGAAAGCCGTGGTGGTTGACATAGCAATACCAAGCGACTTCAACATCAGGAAAAAGGAACACGAGAAACTAGAGAAATACCAGGAGCTCAGAGAAGAGCTAGAGAAGGCCTGGAGAGTGAAGGCATCAGTGGTGCCCGTGGTCGTTGGGGCACTCGGGGCAGTGACCCCCAAACTGGAGGAGTGGCTCCAGCAGATCCCAGGAAATACATCAGACATCTCGGTCCAGAAAAGTGCAGTTCTAGGAACAGCAAAGATACTGAGAACCCTCAAGCTCCCAGGCCGACGGTAGAGGACCCGAGCTTGGAGGAAAAAGAGAGACCGCCCGCGGAGGGTGAGGAAGAGTTTTTTATATATATATATATATATATATATATATATTATATACACAAGGTAACAGACAACAGATGTTCATCCATCCATCCATCCATCTTCTTCCACTTGTCCATTGCCGGATCGTGGGGGCAGCTGTTGGAGCTGCACCAGCCCCTATGGCTCCTCCTGCAGGTGGTGGGTCCACAGAAGGACGGCCTCATGGTTCTAACCGGGCCTGTTGGTCTCTCATAAGGGGCTTCTGAACCGCTCTTTGTCTGACCCGTCACCTAGGACCTGTTTGCCATGGGAGACCCTACCAGGGGCACAAAGCCCCCGACAACAGAGCTCCCAGGGTCATTCAGGTGCTCAAACCCCTCCACCACGTTAAAGTGATAGTCTGGATGTTGTCAGAAAGAGAGAGAGAGAGGGACTCTTTTTGAAAAAACGGCCCAAGCTCCCTCCCCCTCCCTTCCTGATTGGTCTTGGAAGCCACGCCTGTTTTCCCGTGCACGCGCGAGGTTCAATGGGCCAAGAAGTGACGAGGAGGAGAGACATTACGGTGACAGTGTCAACAATGGAGTTATCCGAGGTAACGATGCATTTATGGTACAAAATGTTTGTGTTTTTGGGGATAACACGTTTATGCAGCTAACTCTGTACTAACATTTCAATTAAACGGCATATCCAGTGAACATGTAGTTTTGACATAGTTTAGCATGTAACATGGTTTACTTTTATGATGCTAACAGTTACAAAGTTAGCGTACGATTTACTGTCCGGTCCTGTCTGTCATCTTTTTTGTGTTTTAAACCACTTTAGATTTGGGCCTTATTGCTTATGTTTTGTTTTTTCTAATTATGTTTTATCTTTTTTTGTCTTCAAAACTCTGTGAGAGACTCCGATGATAAATAAACCCCACCTGCAGCATCAAGCAAACGATTCTAGATGCTCCAAAAGCATCTGTGGCCAGAGGCAGCTGGAGACACAGCTTAGACTTTAGTGAAGAGGATTCAGCCCGTGTTCATAATCTAAGAATGCAGAGGCTACACTTCGAACGTGTAAGTCCCTTCAGACATCTGCATAACCATTTACATCAATTGTAATAAACTAACAAAACTACACTTTCTTTTTGTATAGGGAGTAGGACACATACAGAATATGACTCTGGAGATCAAGACGTGTTATTCAGGGTGGAGGACAAAGACCCTGGTGTTCTGTTTGACATCACCTCTCACACTGCACCTCCTGGAAGACACTCACCCACTGAAAATCAGCCCCCCGGTGCAGATGTGCCCACTGCCGGGAAATGCCCACCTCTAGAGAACTTCATATCTAAAGTGCCACACGTGGAGACTAATTCAGACACATTTTCTGATCCTGATGGGCACTACATTGGATTTATACCACATCGATTGTAATTTACATTTCAATTGAAGTCACTTTGCTTTGTTTTATGAGAATAAAAGAATGCAATATAAGACAGACTTGTACTTTCAAAGCACAACTAACACATTGCCTAAAAAAAGCTCTTGCACAGAAATAGCATCTCATAACTTGTCAGGAAAACATTTGTTTACAGATATAAACAAACAATGGTCAACTATTTTTCAACAAAAACTTTATTTACAATTAAAATGACAAATTATTGATATTTCTGTGGCAATCGTTGACCTGTAAAAAGCCAAGGATAAAGAATGTGTCATGGATGTTTGCAATTTCTGTATTCCATATTGTGATAATAAATGAGTCCATACCATCTCCTTGGGTGTGCTGGAGTAACTCCTGGGTTGTTGGGCAGGGACAGCTAAAAGCAAACCCAGTTGTCTGAGGATCTCAGTATTGCAGGGTGTGGGAGTCTTTTTTTGCTGTTCAACCGTGCAGCAACAATCATTGTCTGGAGCTCTGGAATATATGAATAGTCCTTCTCAACCTTCACTGTATAAATCCTGCAGCACGTAGACTTATTATTGAATACTTTAAAAAGGTATCTGAAAGAGAGACAAAATAATGCTAAAAAAGTAAATAATAGAAAAGCAATGAAGATACATAGTTTACAAAATGTGTACATACTGTATACAGTTATACACCCATCAGCATCCTTTTTGCAGGTCAGTATACATGGTGAGTATACATGGTTACATTCTTATATCCATAATGGCCGGGTCATAACTGAGTCTTTTGCTGGCGTACATAAGATGACTGTGCAATGCCTCCAGCCATGCAGCAGATCTACAAAAATGTTTGCATAATTTATAGCTTCTATAATTTTTTTTTTTTATGCAATACCTAAACTTCAGATATTTTGGTAGTTCTTTGAACCAACGTTCTTTTAGAATGACCTCCCTGAGAGTATTGTGTGCCGTTGAACCTTTCACTCTCCACTCTTTCTCCCGTCTATGTTCCACTGTAGTTGTGAAACATCCGTGTTGCTGGCCAGTCTACCCAGAAAAGAAACAAAAATCAAATACATGTACAGTATAAATGCACAATAAGCATCTTTTACAAAGCTCACAATTTTACTTACTGCATGTAGCTTTTTGCCCAAGTTCTTAGACCCATGCTACATATCATGTGTGCTCCACACCTCTGTCTTTGTATATCCCATTTCCTGTGTCAGGTTTATACATTCAAAAATTAAAACTATAATTGCTTTAGATGTGTCCAATTACAAGTTTCATAACATAAATACGGTGACACTTACTGAAAAGAGCAGAAATCTGTGAGTGGGCATCAGTAAACACTTCTGTAATGTGGACCTCTCCCTGTGTCCTGCTCACTTATGTACTGAAGGTCATTCAGGTCTGTTTTCCTTCTCAGAGAGGCCCCTGTCCTGTGAACACAGTGTGTAAACATTAGCATTATAAATTAGCATTATGTACACAAGTTTTGGTTTAAACTTGTTTTTGTAAACACAAGCTCAAATCCTCACAGTGTGGTTGTACTCCTCCTCAGGAAAACAACTGATGGTAAACTAAACAAAAAACAACATTATTTTAATTTCATTGTCAATGACCAGTGTGACAACTACACAGATAATAAACATGTTTTACTTACTCTGCAGTTCTTGAAGAAAGGGCTTCCTCTTGCTCCAAGACGTTCAGTCCCTGTTCAAAATTGGTATCTCTACAAATACAAGAGAACAGCAGTTTATGAATAATTTTCTAAACCAATTGATTGTGGTTTTGTGGTGTTTGAGTATCTATTTTTCCATGGCTAGCATCAGTAAGGCTGTGCACGCCATTTTATTAGACTATTATCTTCAATCCACTACAGTTCACACATTGTTGGGGGTATGGGGCTTTGAATTTCAATACAAATTTTTGTCTGCCCTTTACTGTGGTGTCGAGTGCTAATCTAATTTACAAAAAAACATTCTTACCTCTCAGATAAGTCCCCGTGGATGCTCGATAGTGTTGGCACAGCAGGAAATAGTTGTTTTTTTATATATAGGAGTAGATGTTGTAGCCCCTGATCCGGTTTGGTAACTGGAAACATAGTTATACATATTTACACAAAATGTAACAACATTGTTCATTTCTAATTAAAAATTCTTACAGAGTAAGCTATATTTTTAATCGCATTTCCTTCAAAAAACATATGTAGCCCACTGGCCTTCAATCATTTATCATACAATAAACATCAGATGCTAGCACTACATTTAGAGTTTGGCATTAGACCTACTGCATGTCTGCACGTCTCCAAATCTCAATGCTACATTTGATGTAATGCCAGTATGCACAGAAATATACATAGTCAAGACACGTGCGTGTAACGTTGTGAAAAACATCCGTGGTGACCAGTGTCATTGTTTACAGTAGGCTAACCTTATAGCTTTATAACGCGATGCAAACAGTTCATAGTTAGCTAGCGTATTAGCGCTTAGAATTTGCAAAAAGCCTAATCACGACGGACGCACTAAATTCAACAAATTGTCGCCATGAATACTTCAAAGTGTCATGCATTTACCTGTACATAAGAAACGTTGCCAACTCTTCATCTGTTCTGCAGTTGAGCTCACGAAGCTCCGTCCATCTGTTGAACGACTCTCCGATATAAACTCCACATCTATCTTGCATTAGTCTTTCTGCTAGATGGGCTTTTGAACCATTTAAATTTCTTTTGAGAAGTAGCAGGGAAGCAGTCGTAGCTTCTGTCCGTGTGCAGGTTGTTGTTGCAGGGGCGCTCCGGGGTAATGGCGGAGGATACAGGTAGCAGAAACAGAAACACTCTCTGCGGCTGCGCGTGCTCAGTTATCGGGCACGAGCCTACAGCGCGCATGAAGTGTCAATCATCGTCTTACTCGCATTTTATTGGTTAACGCCATCGGCGAGGGGACTCTTGAGTAGTTGCTGAGATCAGAGAAGGAGGGACTTAACAAAAATATAATAATAAATATTTTTACTTACTTTATATCAACACTTAAGGCCAGAAGGTCAATTTTGTACATTTCTTAAAATTTGTAATACATTTAGAAATCCAGACTATCACTTTAAGGTGGCGGTTCCAGGAGGGGACAACAGATGTTATCACAGGAAAAGGAGAGACTTTGCACACTCAAAAGGAGTAGGTTGAAGTTCACAGAACTTATGTAAAACCTACCCCTGATTATCAAACATGAAGCTGCAGTTTGTGACATACATTTTCACTTTACAAAAGTTGTTTACTGTTAACTCTGAATAGGCACCAGTTAACTCTTGATAGACACCAGGTACAAATAGATGCTGGTGTCTATTTGTATGAACATACACATTCTATATTAGAAAGGTTGAAAGGAATACAACAACATTTACCAATCATTTTCTTAGTCCTTTGACATGTAATAAAACCTATGTTATCGTTTATGATCGTACAAATGATAAAAAAGGAAAAAAGAAATACAAAAACATTTACCAACCATTTTCTCAGTCCTTTGGTAGGTCCATAATACAGTTTTTGTAAGAAATCTCGGTTACACTTTCGAATATGGCACGGTAACTTCTAGGTAGTTACTGTAGTACATCCCTGGTACTTACAGAGATAATTACCAAGTACTTACAGTGGCACGTTTAGGTAAGTACCTAGGAGTTACGAGGTCGGCCCATTAGTCCGACGTCTCATTATTCTGAAAATCACCCATTGAGTAGGGGTGCCATTAGGGTTAGGGTTATATTTTTGTAATAATGAGACGTCGGACTAATGGGTTGTCGGACCAATGGCATGGCACCGGAGTTACCAGGCCATACCACTGCAAGTACCTGGTAATTACCTCTGTAAGTACCAGGGATGTACCATAGTAACTACCTAGACGTTACTGGTCCTTATTCTAAAGTGTTACCGAAATCTCAAAAAACAAAATTGACAAATGGGTAACACTTTATAATAATGGTACATGAGTTCATGCATGATTTTCATGAACTTATGCATGAATTAATGCATGATTTCATGATACGTTCATGCATTACTAGATCATGAATTCTCATGGACAAACATGATTACATGTTGGTTTATGGATGACTTCATCATGACTTCAATTGCTGAACTACTGTAATGAATTTACATGAAAATCTTAAAGATACATCATGATCATGAGGATCACATAAGAATACCACAAATTCACTAAAACAGCAATGAAATGACAATATAATGATCAACCAATCATGATCATGAGGATCATGCATGAACATCATGTCTCATATGGCGGAAATCCACTTGCAAATTATGGACGACATAATGTATAACTTTATGGGATTAAATTTACGGCATCATGAATTTATCATTTGCTAATCCTTAATACATCATGATTTCATTATGATTGTGTCCCCTCAACTAAAGTGGTGCATTATCCTAAACCTTTTAACCTGTTAAAAACCAGCTTAGTCCTGAAGAAGCAATGATTTATGGATTTTTTCCTCAATTGGAATTTTGTGTGGAGAAAAAAAATATATTTTACTAACTATTACACGTACAGCATAACCAAATAAGACCTCCAGTGCTGGACCTGAAGCAATAATTATAATTATCATTATGTTTTTTGCTGAAAAGCAATATCATAATATACATAATACATAATACATAATTATATAGATGGCACTTTCGTGAACAGACTATGGTTTCAAATTATACATGATACCCCTATATTGGCACAAAAACATTTTTAAAGGGGGGTATTATGCTTTTTTCAATCACATAGCACCAGTCTATAGCATACTACAATGATGACGTAACCTTCTGTTGGTCTGTATATGCAGTAAATTAAAATAACTGCCTTGAATAAAATTGCTCTCTCAAAATGGCTGTACTGAACGTCTTGAAATAGGCCTCTGTCTCTTTAAGAAGCTTTCCGACACGCCCCCTTCAGCACACTGCTGCGGAATTTAAACAACAACACTGTGTGGGGAGGGGGCTCTGCTGAGCTGAGGAGCAGTGGTTGGTGGCTTGGCTGGTGACAAAAGGTCCAGAGGCGTTTACAGGAGGTGGGGGCGTTCCTAGGAGGACTGAGGCATTGCTACACCTAAAATGGCTGCCGTCTAAGATTTTACTGATTACTCAAAAATATGTGAATGAGCCAAGGCAACACTCCAGGCATGTGTTTAATGAGGGAATGACATAATAACATGATATAAAGCTTGAAAAACTCGATTTTACATAATACCCCCCCTTTAATATTGTGTGTAACTAATAAGTAGCAACTTCATCAGGAAATGTAAGAAATTCTTCGGACCTCAACTCAACAGTCAAAAACATTTTAATAAACTTTTTTTTTACATCATTACATCGGATTTGGTTATCGTGATCAGCCTAGCTGACCCATCAAAAAAACAAGAACAAACATGCTATAAATAGCATGTAAGGCCAAGTAACCTGAAAATAACCTAAATAATATTAATAACCTATCATTTATGAACCACCCCTCCCCGCTCCAAAACATGTCAGCGTCATTTCATTGTATAAGTCATCACATGGACAATAGTCTGTTCAATTGTCAAAATTAGTCAACACAATACCATTACCATATATGAATCCCTTGGAACATTTGATAAATTTATTACAGCAATTAAAGCTGGGGTACCTGATTTTTTGGTGTTGTTGAATACATTTATTTTTGCCACCTCAGAGTATGTTGCAAACACAGCAAAACACAGACCTTGCTGTATTGTCTTCACCTAAAGTTGTATTGAGCAATGGATGATAGAAGTCTAATCTAAAATTTAGATTAGACTTCTATCATCCATCTATCATTCCATAGTGGAATTGATCTTAGGGGTGGCCCCACCCCTGCTTCACTTTGTCACCACTCAATGCTGTATATGGGTGTAAAATGTGCATGTAATTACATTCTTTGAACAATGTGAATACACAGGAGGGATTGTGAGAGCTAGAAACAAGTTTGGGCCAAAACAAAAAATGTCACTGAACATGAAAAATCAGGTACCCCAGCTTTAACAGTCAGGTGAAACTAGAACTTGACTAATGAAGCACTGTAGGCTGCGTATAATTTTCATTGTTTTTGTGTTATGTTACAGTATGTTATGCTGAATACATTTTCTTTTTATTCTGCTGTATGGAAGTTACTTTATTTGTGTGAATGATAATGGTTCCAGTTTCCTTGGCAGTATAAGTGCAATGTGTGATGTCAAACCTTGGAGGCGACTCTTACCCTCAAATCCTATTTCTTTGTTGTTGTTTTTTGTGTTTTTTTTTTTTCAGTTTTATACACAATTGTATTCTGTTAGCTAGACAAAAAAAAAGTTACAGTAACCATTGTCAATGAAGGACTGGGCTAAGACTGAAAGGTGGACATGAGGGACATGTCAATAGTCCTCTGCCATAGTGACAAAACATCTACATTTAGACTTGCAGTGCTTACACAATGCCAAAGGGACAAAGCATTTTGGGGACACTGACTGTTTAAATGAGAAGGAAATTTAGTTTTTTACACATGAGTGAACTGTTTTTGGAGAGAAATGAGCCAAACCAATGGAGAAAAACTGTAACACATCCCTCTGAACATCCCTTCAGAATATTATGTACAAGTAGGAGGGGCAAGTAGACAAAAATGTCACAAAATAAAAATATCGAATTGACCACTGCATGAAATATCTATGTTTTCACTCACTAACTATTTGCAAGGATACTGGGCTTTTATGTCTTTCATTAGGCGACCAAGCAATCCTTTCCTGTGCTTTTTCGCCAGCCAGTAGGTCCACTCAATGACTGTTAGATGTTCTTTTAAAAGTTTGGCATTGCGGTTTCCCCTTAACCTCCAAATTGTGGATTTGTAGGTTAACCATGCTCTCTCCAAATGCTGAGTGTGAGCTCCACTGGTCGGGTCCACAAACCACCTTGAATGGTTGACCGTGAAATGTCTGTATCCCAACTCGGACAGTGCACGCCTGTAGGCTCTCCACTCATCGCTTATTATCACACTCCCTGGGTGCACATGTTTCACGACAAGTGGAATTAGATGATCACGGGAGCGTCTCTTCACCAATCTTAAAATTGGCCGTCGTTGGGTTGCCGTTACCCCGAGCATCCCGAACACCCACTTTCGGCGTTTCCATGTGGGGGCAATCCGACCACGAGCATACTGTTAAGACAAAAATGATTAAGCTGCAACATTTTTTATATAAAAAGCCAATTTTATTTTTTTTAAATGCAAAATACAATATCACATTTAGGGCCAGATCTTGTGCTGTTGCACAGAGGGGCAGGCTCCAAGCAAATTATTTTTCGAGTGGCGAAGTTATGTACTTTGCGCCTTCGCCACTTGCGAGAGGACGTCACAAGAGGAGGTGACTGCTTTGATGGGAGCACCACTGACATTAATTTCCTCGTTTACATCGCACTGCCTTAGGCTCTCACAGGTCAAACTAAAAACTTTATTAACCCCATCGTGAGCTAAACAAAGTTCATGTCTCGAGACAAAGAGCTACAGACGTTCACTGAGGCAAAGACCGGCCATCTAGGCATGAACGTGAAACTAAACAAATGCCCCCCACAACCCCTCTCCCGGCCACGGTGTCGATCTGGTTGGAGGAAAGTGTCTCCACTCCAGTACTTCCCACTTAAATGCGCTAAGTCTGGAGTGGCAAGATCACAAAGTGCGCTCCTACTAAACACAACATGTTACACTATAGTCTGCGTTTTGAGACACAAGATCGGGCCCTTAATCTTTTTAATGCCATTTTTAGTGCCCAAAAACTATATTTAATGTCAAAAATGCAGAAAAAAAGAAATCAACACATATTCATTTTCTTAACGCATTGAGTTCTGCGCTGTTTTTGGGGTTGAGCTGTAGAGTGCCAACAATCCAGACCATTTTTCCTGATATTTCTAGAACCACAGCGTATTACTATGTTATAGCTATGGACACATGCTATGGCTCATTTGAAAGATGACACTCTAAGCTCTTAGTCGGTGAAAACAGTTTAATTCTACGTACGGTTCCTGAGAAATCCTAAGCTAAACAGACGCTAGTTTTGATCAAAATCATTGTTTTTTGTCTAGAAACGGAGAAATCGCGTGTTTTATGAAACATGCACCATTTGAGAGAGAGAAAATGTACTGGGTTCAGGTGGGGCTTATTATGAAGCAAACAGAAAAATAAATCAGATACATTAAATTTACACATTTGTTTTCATTTTACAGCAATAGAAGATTTGGGGAATATGAAAATAACTCAAATTTGACTTGTTTTTCAGTAGTTGTATCATCGGTTAAACAGATCTGTGCATATCTTCTACTGTCTCTGCTCAGCGGGGAAAAGTGGGTGAAGCAGACAGTGGACAGGAGCTGTAGTATAGCACTCAGAGACTGAGAGATACTACAGTGGCTGTAGCCTCCGAGTCCACACAAGTTTGATAAAACACTGCCCAGAACGAGCTGCTCTGCGGAAATAAGCTTTGGCTCCCGGTTCAGTAACGTGACTCCGTCCATATGGAAAAGAAAGCACCTCATGAACGCACACCACACAAGAGAAAAGAAGCGATCTAAATGCACACGCAGTTTATAAGATACAAGGTGTATTAGAGTGTGTAGTTTTGTAATTAAAAAAAATTAAAAATACTATTTTCGCACTCAACGTATGGGAGCGAAAAAGAAGTTATTTGATTTTTAGCACTCAATGTGTTAAGATTTGCAAACATTTCATCAACAAAACATGCAAGATTTTAACAAAAAATTGTCAATTTCAGCCGAAACTGCACTGAATGTCGTAGACCATAATGTTATTGTTTTCGATAAACTTATACAGTAAAGATTTTTTAATAATGCCATAATCTTTCGATAAATTTAGATTTAATGCCAGTTTGAATCCCATTTAATGTGTCTTAATGACATTAAAGACATTGATTTTGCCACAATTTATTGAATGACTATTAATGCTTTTTGATTCTCCACGGAAAACCTGTATATGTGAAGAGTCGTAAGTACTTCGGTCTAATTGAAAAGTTACTCGAGCTGAGACCAAGACAAAAGCATCTCCAAAACAGAATTATACCAGAACTAAGTGAGAGTCCCTTCCAATCAGTGTGCGAAATATGTGGGGGGGTCCGACCCCCTGATTAACCCATCAGAACCCTGGGGCCTGATCGTGAGGGCGAAGGCAAACGTGGTAGGCTAAAGCAAAGGTGCAGACACAAGCGCACTCTGCACTCTTGCCGCCGGTGTATGTGTGCTGGGTGTGGCCGTGATTATTTATAAATTCAGTTAGGCTAGTATTATCGCAGGTCTCTGTCCCCAATTATTATCTTGGAAAGAAACCCTAGTAGAGATCTGCACGGGAATGGATTTCAGGGGAATGGCCTCTCCTGGCCGCTTGGAGGTGGCTCTCGGGTCCCGACAAGTCAGACAAGAAAAGACAAGTTTTTTAAAGGCCAGCGCCGAGCGCACACCAGACGGCTTATAAAAAGTGCAGTGCATGAACTGAGGGATGTTTTGACAAGTATTGAATTCACCTGCGCGGGAGGTAACAGCGGGTTTGAGTGTAGTGTTTGGTTGGTCACTGCGGGGCTAAAGCAGCCAGTCAAGGTGCGCGCAGCGTGGGGATCGAGTCTGGATGGTCCCGTTGTCCACTGGTGGTGATGCGTAAAAGGCTGCGCTTGTTTTCCACGTGCGTCTAACACGCTGTTGTCTCCTCTATTCGGAACATGTCGGACAGGGTCCGCGGGAATTCCCGTCTCTTGCAGGTCTCTAAACCCTTCGCTATGTTGAGAAAATTGATATATGTATAGCGCAACAATTCGCAGATGGGGACCCCCCGAATATTCACGGGTATTTCACACACTGCTTCCAATAGAACCCAAACCCCGAAAAAGCAAGGTGAAAGAGCTTCCATTTTGCTTCTGAAGTCACAGTTTGCAGATGCCTGAACTATTTCATAACAAATGCAGGAAATGTGATTGTAGATGTTTTTAGAATTATTGATCGTACATTGTACAGACAGAGGTCAAAACTATCAAACACGATAGTTATCATACATCTGGCAACCCTGGTGTGTATATTACCTTTCGTTTATGACGGAAATTACTTTTGTCGATAACAACAAACTCTGTATCATCTCCAAGTCGTTGTCCTTTGCGATGTGCGTAGTCGCTTATGGCACGGCTACACACACCTCTCACTCGTGATGCCATCTTTGATAGCGTTGCAGAACTTTTGGCAATGTTCTCTGTCATCATATCCAGCTGCCTTGTACGGAGGCCTTCTGAAAATCTACAAAACAAAAATACATATAAACACGCAGAAGAACTTAAATTGCATTACCAGTGACATGCAAATGTATATTTTTGCCAAAATGTATTTTGCTGCTAACAAAAACATTTATATTATATATAATATAAATAATATTATATTATTATTATTATAAATAATAATATGGTAAATAAGTCTGTAAGGCATGTGGCGTTACACAACAATTACCTGTAAAAGAATTTCGTCCATGAAAACAAACTTGTTCTTGAGTTTTCAAAAAAAGATCTGGATCTGATAGTTTTGGTTTTTTTCCCTCCGTGGCTCCTATGTCGGCACACCCTTCAAGAGTAAATACAAAAAACAAAACATGAAATCACTGACTATTATGAACTCTAATCAGAAAAGTATTTTTGTGACATGGCTAACCACATCCATTGCAACCACAACGCTCAGACTTCTATGTATAGCATGGTTTGGTTAAAATTATGCACTAAAAAAAGTACAAAATCATTCAGGGACAGTATTTATTTTCATTGTATTTTTTTTTTCTATCCACTACTTATTCATGAAACGTAACATAAAATTACGAGAATAAGATCAATGACCTAGAAAATGGGTAAAACTTTAAAGGCAGGAAAGTGAGTTCCGACCAATGGCTGCTCGCTGCTCTGCTTTGCGATGACGACACTGGAGGCCGCCATTGCTGTAGTACCATATAGCCGGTAGACCCCCATTGGAATCCATTGCACTTTAGACACGTTAAAAACAACTTTAATGCCCGGTGTCTAATTTTTTGGAAGTGTCTACAGCTAGATATTCCTCCTGTGATTACGCTGGGTTAGACACAATCAGAGGCACCGGGCTGGTTATCGCAGGATACATTTTAGAAATCTTGGACTTAATGAGGGTCGGACTGTTAGCATTGGAGCTGCGCGAGCTACACGTCACGCAAGGGCCGAGTCTAAAGTGAAGATCCCGCCCTTATGCCCTTATTAGGAACATGCTTCGTCAGAGCTGGGGAGGAGGAGCCTGTAAATCTGCCATGATTTCCCCCTCGAACATGGTCATTGTGGTAAACGGGGAGGAGTGAGTATTGACGGTCTATTAATATGTCTATGGTTCTGACCCATGCTGCACAAGTGGTAGGAATGTTACAAATTCACTGGTATATCGGCTATGCTATCTCAGTACATACTCAGTACTTAGTTTAAAAAAAAAAAAAAAGCAAGTCCTTTAGCTGCCATATCACTACTGGTTTACACGCTGTAGTGCCCAAAGCTTTACAATGTCTACATTTATCAGTATTAAAAAATTCCATTCATAACTATATAGATCTAATAATAAAAAAAAAAAAAGCTGAAACGTGACAAGACAACACACACAATTCATACAAAGCTATCAAATTAGCCAAACTTTCCAACGGACATGCGAGTCTGTCAAATGGCAACTTTACCAACAACGACAGAAACCCATCTATGAAAAATTCCGATTTTGAAACATGAATAACCCCAATACTTACCACCTGTAAAAGTCTGATGTGTTGTCTTTCCTCTCCAACTTCATCTTGTTTTTACAATATCTGCATTTCATTTTTGTCCTCAGTAGTTTTTTTTTCTGGAGCCACCCAATTAACTTAAGTGCTTTTTTCGCGTCCGGTTGTCCATCCGTTAAGGACATTACTTTTTGTTGCAAATTCATTTTATTGCTGCGTGTAAAGTCTCCGTTATCTTTTTCTCTCTTGCTTCGGCCATGTGCATTCTTCCCCCGCCAGACAGATGCTGCCTCTTCTTCTTTCGCTTGTGGGCAAAGTTCAAAGCGCAGTACTGCCACCCACTGGACTGGACATTGAGCTGCGCAAGAGCAGTGTCAGAAATCTTGCAAGTTATTTGTGAATCAAATGAATAATTATTATAATAATATAATACAACCAGAACAATCCTTTTCCCCTTTTTTTTATATCGTTCCTTAGTAAAAGTAACACGCTAATAAAAAAAGAAAGGGATTGAGCACACTTATTTTTTTACTATAAGTTAATGTAAAAAGTTAATATTATTGAAAGTTTTCCATTCCTTATCTCCTACAGAAACGCGCGTTAGGTGTATGCATAGTTGGTTTTAACACATGCTGGTTTTAACTTTAATATACCTATAATTTAAGGGATATAATTACAGTTATGGATAGAGGCAGTTTTAGATTTTACACAGATTTTCGTCAGTTACTTTGAATATCTAACGTAGTTTTTGAATATGTGTTACTTATATACAGTATATACGGTGGCCGAGAAGGGTCACAACAAATACAAACGCCACAACAAAAACAAATGCTAAAACAAATGCAAACGCCACAACACAACAACTTTGAGCCACAACACAACAACTTAACTAAAGCCACAACACAACAACTTAACAAAAGCCACAACACAACAACTTAACAAAAGCCACAACACAACAACTTAACAAAAGCCACAACACAACAACTTAACGAAAGTATACAATTATTCTTGTTCTTATTATTCTTATTTCATTTATTTAAAAAAAGGAAAAATAAATTAATAATTATTAATTAATTAATAGCGTAATTATGCGCTATCTGCAGACAAGATGGCTGACGCAAATATTATCCACATTTTGAGAGATATTCAATTGTATGGACCTCGGTCAGTATCCCTGTCCACTGTATCATTTTTTGACAATACTTTAGAAGTGCAGCCTCCCCCGCAGCTTCAACTTGAAGTGTATTTTAAAAGAAGAAAAAAGTCACATCGCTGGTGCAAAACCAGTTCATGGAAGAGGAAGAAGATAGCGACACAGGGGGCGCCATACTAACTAAACCAGGTAGGTACCAGTTTCCACGTTAGTGTTGGACTTGCTGCTGAAAATGGACCTGTCTGTAGGAAAGGACCAGAAGCCAAGATGTATGTAAATTACGAACGGATATGTCGGTACAGAGTCGATTAGACGTTGTTTTAAGAACTGATGTGTCGGTAGAGAGTTTATTTGTATTTTTTTGACGTTTTACAGTTTTGAAAAAAATTGAAGCACATGGCAATGCTATGCTAGTCATGTCGTTTGCTTTGGTAGCCTGCTAATGCTAACCGCTTAAAGTTCACGTGGATGCTTACTTCTATGTTTAACTGCATGGTCATTATTCAAGATTTAGGAAATGCGCAGTTGTTAGAACTAATTCACTTTTTTGTGTGTTTAGACGCCATCTCCACACGAGCTCGAGCGTCATGTCAGGGTAAGTCAACACAAGTTCAGTTTCATTGGTACAAAGCATCGGAGTTACTTTGGTTTTCACCATCACCTTATGATAATTGTTAAAGACGGGTTTACAAACTTGGTTTGAGAGTTAAAATTAATAAGTTACTCGACAAATTTGATTTTAAACTGAGTCAGAACCAACCATAACCATTTTCCTAACCTTAATTGTTTCAGTATTTCTACACTTGAGCGTTTAGAAATATTCAGCAATCACATGTGCCGGGAACCGTCCGACAGCATCGTACAGTAAGAAAATAGGGTGATAACATGAATTAAAGGGATATTTCGGGATTTTTGACATAGGGCCTCATTTCCTAGTTATCCAGAGTGTTGTTGATGTCTGGAGATATTGTTTCTTAAATTCATGCAGTTCTTATATTTGACGAGTCTATTTGCGCTAGGCTAGGGCAAGGCTAAAGCATTTCTACGCTAACAGCTAGCAGGCATTAAAAACAGTCTGGCGCACTCCACAGTGCACCTGAGGTAAATCACTTATAACACCAGACTAACGATATAATGTCTGTGTTAATAGAATATTTTTTGAAATATAACTGACCTTGTATCACATGAATTACCGCATTTGAGTGAATATTCTAGCAGATCACTCCACCGCTGCGTTAGCTTACAGCCACGAAGCTGATGTTGCTCAAATATAAGTTATTTTAAATGCAAAATGGTTAAAATTATTCTATCGACACAGACATTTATATGGGTAGTCTGGCGTTTATAAGTGAGTTACCTCAGGTGCACTGTGGAGTGGGTCAGACTGTTTTAATGCAGGCTAGCTGTTACCATAGAAATGCTTTAGCCTTGCCCTAGCCTAGCGCAACTACACTCTTCAAATATAAGAACTGCATGAATTTAAGAAAAAAATATCTCCAGACATCAACAACACTCTGGATAACTAGGAAATGAGGCCCAATGTCAAAAATCTCGAAATATCCTTTAAGTCTGCATCCTGATTTATAAATCGTTGTGAAAGTTGTTAAAAACGAGACTGTGGCCAACGTCCCGCGTAGTACTGGCTAAAGGCTCCACTTCTTGAGACAAAAGAAATGTGTTTTTGCATCCAGAGGTGCAAGACCAAAATCCTTCGTCTTGCAGCCAAATTGCCCGTAATCATCATCATCGCTGTTGTCTGTTGAGGGAGCCCAAGGCAAAGTCCTCTCCGTTCCATTTAAAACGATATAAAAGGTAAAATCTTAATGCTTAGGTGCCCAAAATAAAGTTTCTACACATGTTTTTAAACCAGTTATGTCACTTAAATTGTTTTGGGTTTCCAACGGGTTTAATTCCTGGTTTCAGTAATGGACAGCATCAATAAAGGACTGTCACAGTCACTGTTATGTCATTTAAGTTTTACATTTTTTATTTTTCTTATATATTTCACTTATAGAGCTCCCTATGCCAGAGGTGCCACAAATGGAAGTGCAACCCAAAAAGCCAAAACGACCCAAAAAGGTAACTTTTTTTTTGCCAAAAATGTATAATTTTATGGGGGATTTCTAAACCAAAAACTATTACGAATATTAATGCCAATGAAATATTGTAAGTTTTCAACTTCTCTCGTGTCATACCCAGATTTAATGAAGCTTGTTTCCAGTGCAACGAGCGAAGGTATGTGTACATAATATTCTGAAGACTTTTTTTTAGGTTTGTTAAAGGGAAGACAGTTGTGTCATTTCTAAATCTCCATTTAATAAATTTTTCAGAGCCAATTGTAACAAGCCAGAGTTATTGGTCCCGAGAAGGTACATGTTACTCTTTGTTTTTAATTTTCTTAGAAGATATTGGCTATTGATTAAAGGGATATTTCGGGATTCCTAGTATCCAGAGTGTTGTTGATGTCTGGAGATATTTTTGTCTTAAATTCATGCAGTTCTTATATTTGAAGAGTCTAGTTGCGCTAGGTTAGGGCAAGGCTAAAGCATTTCTACGATAAGAGCTAGCCTGCATTAATAAACAGTCTGACCCACTCCACAGTGCACCTGAGGTAAATCACTTATAACACCAGACTAACGATATAAATGTCTGTGTTAATGTGACGTGATGTTTTTAGCCTGATGCTGTGACTGTCCACCAGTAACTCACTGCCTGCCATGGAATCTTGAGCTATTCATTTTTCGTAGACAAGACCTCATAGGGAAATAACACAGACAGGAAGAGCAAGCTGCGGCTGAGAATCCACTCGGTTGAATTTAAAACGCACCAATGTGTTTCAGCTCCTTTGGACCTTTGTCAGGGTGCATACCTGACGAAGGCTCGAAGGAGCTGAAGGCTCAAACGATCACCTGACTGATATACTTTACAACAAAGTGATCCAAAATGCGCTCATCATTTTTCCTTAAATACAAGTTATAAGTAGAGCTCAGTTTTGACAGATTGCATCCCTTCATCTGAACAGTAGCTTATTACATTTACTTTTACGCTGCACTCTTAAAAAGATCGTAAGCATGTGGCCACAAACCCGCCTTGTTACACCACCTTTATAAATGAGCACCTTTTTAGGCAAAGTTAATTTCTTTTGCTTAAATCTCATTTCCACTTGATTTAGCCTCTGTTCTTTAACATCTTGTATTTTGGAAGTTTTTGGTTTCCAAGACCTTACTTGCAAACAAAAAACAAGGGAACCTCTTTGGTTTCCTTCATGGATGTTTCGGTGGGAACCAAGATTCAGTTAAACTGGATTCCAAAAAAGGGTTGTCACACTCAAATTATATAATTTCATTAAAGCTTAAAGTAGTGAAGGGATATAAAAATAAAAGCTTAAAGTAGTTAAGGGATTTATTTATTATACCGCAGTGTTGTGCAAATCCCGTCTCCATACATTCGGAAACTTTAGCCCCTGTTTTCAGCTGTCCGTTTACTTTTTATCCTTTATTGTACCTTTCACATAGAGCTCAACATGCAAGATGAGGGAGGAGAGGAGCTGCTGTCCAGCACAGCAAAGCAGCCCAAAAAAAGTAATGTCCCAAAAGTTACAATTTCATGAGGAATTTATTAACTAGAAAATATTTGAGTATAATTACATTAATAATGATTAAAATGCCAATGAGGTATTAGAATTTTTAATGTCTTGTCACGTTCTTCCCAGATTGGACAAAGCTGTGGACCAGTCCCCCTGCAGTGAGAGATGGTATACTCAAAAAAATGCTCAGAGCATTAAAAGGGAGGCGCATATATTAATCTCTTCTTTAATTACATATTTCAGATCGATTTGTGTCAAGCAACAATTGGTCCCTAGAAAGTACAAATGTGAGATCTTTCATTCACAGTGCAACTTTTCTGTGCTTGTATCACATCACACTACTGTATTAAGTCGAGAATTTAACAGTTTGTCCTGACAAAAAGAGAAGAGAAAATCTGTATGCTCCCACCGCGACAGCTAGGTGTGGACCTGTGCTGTAGCACGCCCAGTAGTGATGCGGGTTGACCCGCGGGGCCCATGGATTCGGTCGGGTACCTCAAAAATTTGGCAAACTTCAGGTGCGGGTGGGTTGGGTTACTACAAAGAGCACTTTTTTTTTTTCATAGACGGCAGTGTTTTGTTGAATGTTTAGTTTTATGGGGTAAACGTATCATTAGCATGTTTCATTTAGATGGCCACTTGGTCACTTGGCCTATCGCTTCTGTATGACTTTACTCACCGCTACAAATGCAGCACAATAGCAGTACCCAAGCACATATGCTAAATGCACACGTGATGAATATAATGCATCAGCAACACAGCATCCTACTAACCTGAGGAGAGCAACTTCTTGTAGCGTCAGGTTAAGCTGCTCCATTTTAGTCCAAACTCAGTTTGGCCCGCGCATCTCTAATGCCCAGACAGAAGCGCATGGGGAGAGAGATGGAAACAGGCATTGTGCTACACAAGACGGGGGTCCAAGGATGCAATGGGACAATATAAATTCTCGCAGAGGCTATTTAAACTTACTGGATATTTGCAGTGCAGTGTAATGGGAGATTTCTAAAGCTGGTATTTGAGCTAATAGAAGTTGATAGGACCAGTCTCAGCCGCCGCTGTGGCTAGTTAGGAAGACAGTGTTACCCGCCACAGCCGAAATCTACCCGCATTTGGCAGGTTAACGGGTGCTTATGTCAAGCTCTGTCAACATTCATTTGTTTAGCATGGCTGACTTTGTCAGAATGGTGTGAGAGTGACTGGTTGGTGGTGGTCGGAGGGATGTGCAGCAGCACTTCCGTTCTACCCAAGGGGTAACTGCGGCTACAAAGCTTACCACCATTGTTTGTGGAGTGAATGGAAATAAAGCCTAATCTGTGTGAAGCACTTTGGGTACTTTTCTTGTGAAAAGTGCTACAAGAGTCCTTTCCCTTATGCAATGTACAATAAATTTGTATTTTTTTATGCTTTGGTGTTTTTAGTGTATAAATAAACTGCATCTTTTATGCCTTAGGTTCATCAAAGAGTTCAGTCTCTGCCCCTGTTCGTCTTCGGGCAGAGACTGCCCGAAGACGGGGCAGTCTCTGCCATGTTTTTATTGTTGCCATATTTTACTTTATGTATACAGTACATGTCTGTATACATCTTCAGAAATGTTCATAATGTTAAAAAAAAAAAGATTAATTTTTTTTTACTGTTGAGTAAATTGAGTTTACTGTTGAGGTCCGAAGAATTTCTTAAGTTTCCTGATGAAGTTGGTACTAATTAGTTACACACAATATTAAAAATGTTTTTGTGCCAATATAGGGGTATTATGTATAATTTGAAACCATAGTCTGTTCACGAAAGTGCCATCTATATAATTATGTATCCACCTCTCACCCAAAATTTATTATGGTATTGCTTTTCAGCAAAAAACAGCGAATGATAATTATAATTATTGCTTCAGGTCCAGCACTGGAGGTCTTATTTGGTTATGCTGTATGTGTAATAGTTAGTAAAATATATATTTTTTCCACACAAAAATTCCATTGGAGGGAATAATCCATAAATCAAATGCTTCTTCACTGAAAGAAATGGGCGTTAGTATAGTGTTGAACCGACACAAAACACAATAAAATGCGCATAGTGTCAGCTCAACATGAACAGTCAACGTTACAGTAACGCAATTCAGTTTCCCGCCGGGCTTTTGCAATGCATCATGGGAAGAAGAAAGCCAGTGACCGCACTGTTGACAGTGAGCAGCAGCAAAAAATATAGGAATAACAACCCTCAAAAGTTGGTAAGTACAAATTAGAGCTATACAATTTTGTTTTTAGTAGATTAAGGAATGTTGTTGTTTTTTATGAATGTCAAAGAAAAAAGTGGCTTCTGTCAATGAATCTCATCATACTACATTAGTCTAAATTTTTAAGGGAAAACTTCATGTTTAACGGCTCTTTCTTCATTTGTGGTCATACACCTTTTTAAAAAGTTACTGTACGTTCTGTATGTTCCATAATCGTGAAAATGGCCTGTTACGTACATGGCTCAGTGACCAACGTCTTCTTTGGGGGGACCAACGTCTTTTCTCCGCCGCTGTTTTAGCAGTGCTAATGTTAGCTGGTCAGAACCATTCATTTTTGTGTCGGCCGCGGTGAAAGGCTCACTTCTAAATTAAGATGGCCTGGCCTCTGTGGGGTTTACATGCGTTTTGGAGCTGTTTTTAGGAGGAGGAGCCCGGCGCAGCCTCCCCGCACAGGCTGGAGACTCGCTCCAGCTGCGCAAAGGCACAACATGCATCAGGACGGAGTGGACTTGAAGCGATTTTTTTGTAGAGTTTTTAACTCCTGGTGTCCTTTTGCTTTAGCTTTCCAACGTATGGAACTGAGTTTGGGATAGAATGAAAATCCGTGATGTTTCTGGTGCAAGGCAACACTGTTCATAGACAAACTAACATAAGTAAAAACTATATCAAAAGTTCGATTAGGGCCGTGGAAATAACTCCGTTTGCAGCCTGGTCATTACTAGTGTCCACTTGCTATGTGAACTCCCGGATATTACATTGATGAACATTAGGTCATTTTAAGTTAGAGCTCGATTTACCATTTACCTGGCCTTAGCCATCCGTAAACTCCGGGCAATTATATTTTCCCTGCATGTACGAAACGAGTACGAGGGTATGGTAAAACCAGGCTACCATTTACCATGTATTAATCTACTTTTTTCATGCAATTTTCTTTTATTGTAGATTGTGACTATGTGGTTCAACTCAAGTTGACTCAACGTGGCTCCCCCTCACGTGTTTGTGGTAAGGAATATTTGTGGTTTGATCATCAATTTTGTTGCGCTTTATCTTGGGTTGTTTTTGGAGGCTGCAGTCTCAGTAGAGATGCCAAAAACCTGACCACACACACCTCCAGCTTTTACTTCATTATTATCACAGCACTTTGTAATCTCTTGTTTATAAAATGTGCTAGAGAAGTAAAATTGGATTGTGATTTATTATATAAGCAATAACCTCTGCATTTGTCATGTTTTGTCCTCTTGTTTATTTTTTCTTTTATTGTAGTTTGATACAACATGGGATGACTGGAGTCAGGTCATGCCCTCATATGTAAGTACAAATAAGTTATAACAATATTTGATTATGTACAGTACACTATAATTTACATTTTGATATATTGTGCTGTACTTTGTGGAGTCAGCCCATTAAGTAAGGCTGGAACAATATAGTTTTTCAATATTGTGTAATTTTTTACCACAATTCTAAGCTGGGCTTCTACACTGACCAAAATGGTTGCATAGACCCCTTTACATTTAGATAATTTTCATTTATTGATTCCTTCGGCCCCTCCTGGAACCGCCACCTTAACGTGGTGGAGGGGTTTGAGTGCCCGAATGATCCTGGGAGCTCTGTTGTCGGGGGCTTTGTGCCCCTGGTCGGGTCTCCCATGGCAAACAGGTCCTAGGTGACGGGTCAGATAGGCCGTCCTTCTGTGGATCCACCACCTGCAGGAGGAGCCATAGGGGCTGGTACAATGTGATTTGGGCAGCTCCAAAGGCTGCCCCCACAACCCAGCAACGGAAAAGTGGAAGAAAATGGATGGATGGATGATTCCTTTGGAGTTGATCACTACAACATGTCCTTTGAGAATTGTTTTTAAATCAGTCAGTCATCTTAAACCCCTTTTAAAATAATTGTGTTCTATATTCCCTTCATGACTGTAGAATATCACGGAATAACACGAAAGGGCTGCAGCTGCTTTTCAGCGCTCACTGGCAGAGCATAAACCCTGCTTTCCGTGAGGCAGCTCAGCCACTGAGGCGCTCAGCGATGGGATACATGTGCAGTGTATTTCAGGCAAGTGTTTTGAAGCTTTGTTTTTCCTTCTTATTGCAGTTTCAGCTGTTGAAATTTGTGAAACTTACATTTGCAGATAAATGGACACAACTGGACCTTTTTTGATTTCAAATCTTCTGAACATGGTCAAGAAGCTCTCCAGCCAGCATGGAAGAAAGCTCGAAGACCAAGCTGTTAACATGCCCGTAAGTACTTATAAGTGGATTTAACTGATCTGTTGGGCATTTTTTATTACCCGCTCTGGTTCCTTTTTTCTCGGGACCTTTTTTATAACGTTTTTGCTGGAATGTAAAAATGGTTAAACTGTCAAATAATTTTATGTCACAAACACTTTTTTTGTCATTTTATGTTCAAGTGAAAAAAATGTTTTCTTTAAATTGAGGGTCTGTCCCAGAGGTTACATTTTAACAAAAAATCTTCATTGACAAAACATTTTTAGCTTTGATGGCAAATTCTGAAGGCTGTCAGAATTTGCTTTAGAGCAGTGCAGCTCTAAAGCAGCTACATCACTGTGGAACACCACGCAGTTTCACTTTTCATTAAACAGTCTTTTATGGTGGATGGTTCCAACATGATGCACGCTCACATCAATGAGAGATTAATTAATGACAGATAAAAATGGCCCAAGACTGATTAATTATGGCCCTATCCAATGTGTATGCAAAATTAATTATTTTGAATTACTAATTACTCATTCTAAATTAACGTGTTTTTTTTGTTTTTTCTTCCACTAGAACATGGACATGAAGCTCAGAAAAGGCAACCGCTGTGAGGATCCACCAGGCAAGATCCAAAGTTGGAGTATTCTGATGTGGGCATTGGTCTTGAAGGTGAGGTTGTCCTTTGTGACCCGGACAATGTGGCCCTTGAAGGGAGAATAAACTCGTCATGGAGTTGGAGGCAACTCTGCTGTCAAGAAAAGCGTACGCCCTGAAAACATAAATGAACATTTGATTTTTTTTGCTAAATGGGCTCATGGAGGGAAATTAGTTGTGGTTCAATATTGTGTTGTTGAAAATGTCAACATTGTAGCATTTATGTTTAAATGTAAATTGTGTCTTCTAAAATTCAAAAATAAATTGTCAGTAATATTCTTGATGACTAAAATTAGACAAAAACGGACTCAAAAACTAAAAAGTAAATTTCATTAATCTGTGACTCTGTATGTGACCACAGCACTACTTTGGATAGAATCACAAAGTTCCGTCTGAAGCCTGTCCCGCTAAAGTGGTTTTTGGGGTCCCACAGCCGAACGGGGCCGAGTTGCAATGGGGGGTCCCCACTGGAAATGACCAAAGGGATACTCTACTGAAAGATACTAGTTTGGCAAAGGTAGCAAAAATGTGCCTGAGGAGGGGGTCTGGCTCCCGGACTAATATAGCACTGTACCATGTATGCTCAGCTGTCAGAGGTGCTGTATGTCAGTAATGCAGTACACTCTGTCCTCTTTTTATTCATGGCATCGTTATTGGTGCCTTTGTTTATTGTTCAACAACACTCTCTGGGATCAGACACACATATCCTTTACACTCTGTAACTGTGGCACTAATAACTGTGGAGGTGTGGAAAAATACAAGAAACACTCCATGGATTGACAGTCTTCAAGCAAGTCAAGAGGACCCTTTATTCAGCCAGCGTTCAGATTCGGATTTGATTTCAAACATTCATTTTAAGTCTCCTTCCTTCACAAGTTACACAAACTGGTTACGTTTGGTCCATTTGCCCATCTTGCATAATAGAGATGCAGCCTCAACACAAATGTCAGTCCCTCCATCCTGTGTGTCTCTTTAGTCACTTTCAGCCAAGCCTCCAAAATCATGGTTCCCAAAGTCACGCTCAGTAGGTAGAGCGTTCACATTAACTGTATTAAGAAAAGTCCAGCTGTCTCCATTTATCCAACTTTGTCTATTTATTCACCTGAAAGGGAAAGCGGTTAGCCTTTGTAACATGTTTCCATACACAGTCATTTTTAAATATAAGAATTGTCAATCCTTAAGCACAATAAAGAATGTGTCGGTCACACTGTGTGGTTGATTATGACAGAGAGGTGATAGGAAGGACAAGGACAGAACGAGCTGAGTGGTGGTGTTTCTGTGACCTCTCACCCACATGTGTCAGACATAGAGGAAGTGTGACCACAGCATTTGGGATGGTGTTCCGCTCTTCTCATGCTGTAATCAGCTGCAAGGATTACACAAACAACCCAGTGAAGATCATTTCAAATGAAGATGAATAGAATGTCACCTTATTTCCATATAAAAGTAATAGATGATAGAATACTTGCAATACATATTTTCCCCTATTTTTCTTATCTTAATCTGTAGAAAAAGCTTATACAGTACTGATCAAAAGTTTAAGACCAGTTGAAAAATGATGGGGAAAAAAAACATTTAGCATGGTTGGATCTTAACGTTCCAAGTAAAACTTCAATATGCAACAAGAATAAATGAGAGTGAGATATAAAAATGTTGAGCAAAGATTTTATTGAAAACAACCATTTAACTGAAATAATCAGTTTTTGCTGCTGATGAAAAGTTTAAAACCACAAGGCCAAAACTGTGCATTTGCACTCAGTGTCATTTTCTGTCAGGTTTTCACACGGTCATAATGTCCTGATGCAAAAGTTAAGACCGTGGTCGGTTGTTGAGCTGCATAAGCAGAGCTTCTCGCAGCTCGCCATCACTGCTGAGGTGGGACGCAGTAACCACCTTCCCTAAAAGATTCTGAGGGTTATGGAACAAAAAAGTCAAGTGGAAGACCCAAAGAAATGTCACCAGCTCTGAGCTGGAGGATCCGTTTGGCTGTCCGGTCATAGATATAGTATAAAATAAAATCGATGATTATCTGTTCAGCCTCATTCATAGTAATGGTCCCGAGTGGTCTGTGAAATGAACATGGCTGCTCAACCTTCTCCTACGAAGCCTGTTCCTTAAAAGGGCAAACAGGCGGGAAGCCACACTCGTGGGGCAGCCAGACTGAGCTCAGTGCTCTGGAGCACTGAAAAAGCTTCCACTTTTTTCGTGCTGATGTACAAAAACCAGCGTGGTTAAAAATATGTCAACCCAGCTAAGCTTTGTCACATTGGTCATAGTAATTTTTAGAAAACGAAAAACTCTTTGCAGCCAAGCTTTTAAGCAGTGCTAGGGCAGGTCAAAGTGCTCATTGAAACGCTGTTTACCAAGTGTCTTTTTGAGCCGCGGGTGGTATACAGCAATGTCAGCTCCCGCCATGAGGACCAAAGAGAAGCGCGTTCCTCGCCCATTGGTTTTGGTGCTGCAGATTAAATTTACTAGATGGAAGTTGCCATTTTTTTACCCACTGCTGCCACCTCAGGTCTTATGCGTAACTGCAGTCTTAAGCTCATGCATGACGGTGGAGCTAGTTGGTATTTTGGCCAATACCAACGTTTTGAGTGACAGTGCAGGCTTTTAGCCTGGGCTCATTCAACTCATTAGGACATTGCTGGAGCAGGGGGGTGGAAAATACATCATTAAAAAAACTAAAAACTTTAACAGTTTTATTGATACATAGAACAAAGCTTTTACAAAGCACATATACAAAGGAGAAATCTTCAAAGAAGGTACTTGAGTCATCTTCTGTACTTGGTAGTTGAGGTCTCCAAACGTTTCGCCTCTCATCCAAAAGGCTTCGTCAGTGAACAAGATTACACTCAGCACGCAGCGTAGATAAACACCAGTTGGGAGGAGTTGGGGTTGGCCCGGCTCCTCCCCTCTAATCACAGCTACTCTCCCCTGTGGGTAAACACCTTTGAAGTAGAGCGTCTGTAACGACCTGCTCCCCCCAGTATCGGTCAGTCCTGACCTATTCATAGATGATCACTGCTAATTACCTGCCTATTCTTTTGTTAGCTGAGGTATCGTCTTCTTGGACTGGCCGTGTCCTGTCGGTTTTCCCCGAAGCAGATTGGAGTAAAAAGCAGAAAGATTAAATCTGAGTCCACCATTTCGGTTCATGGAGGGATTTTCTTTTCTGACAAAAATAGCTTCTTTTACTCCTCTTTCAAACCAACGTTCTTCTTTAGCTAAAATTTTGACCTCCCCGTCCTCAAAGGAGTGATTGGAGGCTTTAAGGTGGAGGTGCACAGCCGACTGAGGGCCGCTTGTGCTTTCTCTTCGGTGTTGATAAAGTCTCTTCTGTAAGACTTGTTTGGTTTCTCCAATATAATGTTCTTTGCATTCTTCTTCTTTGCATCGAATAGAATAAACCAAATTGCTTTGTTTGTGGCTAGGAGTTTTGTCTTTGGGATGAACTAATTTTTGTCTCAGTGTGTTCACAGGTTTGTGGTACACTGGAATCCTGTGCTGTTTAAAGATTCTCTGAAGTTTCTCTGATACCCCGGCTACATACGGCACCGCAACTCCCTTTCTTCTGGGCTCTGTAGTCTGTCTGTCCTGCTCTTTGGGTCTTCCTGCCCTTTGTGCTTTAGTGAAGGACCAGTTAGGATAGCCACAGTCTGAGAGGGCTCTCTGGACATGTTGCTCCTCTTTGGTCTTTCCTTCTGCACTGGTAGGCACCTCTTTAGCTCTATGTCTGAGTGTCCTAATGACCCCTATTTTGTGTTGGAGTGGATGGTTAGAGTCAAACATCAAATACTGGTCAGTATGAGTTGCCTTCCTGTAAACTTCTGTCTGAAGTTGTCCGTTTTCCCCTATGATAACTTTACAATCTAAAAAGGCAAGTTGTTTCTCCTTAGCGTCCTCCCGAGTAAATTTAATGTTAGGGTCCACAGCATTGATGTGATCTGTAAAAGGTGCCACTTCCCTCTCTTTAATTTTGATCCACGTGTCATCTACATGTCTGAGCCAGTGGCTGGGTTTGTTACCTGGGTATGAGGCCAAGGTATTCTTCTCCATTTCTTCTCCATTTCCTCCATGTAGAGGTTAGCCACTATGGGTGAAACTGGAGAGCCCATAGCAGGAGAAATACACAGCCTTGCCAGGCTATGGTCACCATGTGAATGCCCGATCTCGTCAGCTTTCAGAAGCTAAGCAGTGGTTAGTACCTGGATAGGAGACTGTGAGGGAATGACAGGTTCCTGGGTGAGAGGTGTTTGCTGCACATGTAGTATAGGGGTGGGCGATATTAGCCCATCTTAACATATTCAGAGCTGACAATCTGTCATTTGTGTGAGATCGTATCACAATCCAAAGAACTTCAGCACAGTCCTACTCCTGTGAAGGAAACTTTCTGCGTGTATGATGTAGGTCGAATACTAATGCGAGATGCTGCTGCTCGGTGCATGGATCCTGCCGTGTCCTTTGTCCTTGCAGTACTGTCAGTCGCCGCACCCGTCTCATCTGTCTAATTTAAACCATGGCCCGTGTTCACAAATGTCTATATGTGTTTTTTTGCGAATATAAGAGTGCACAGTGAAACAGGCTAAAAACAAATGCTTCCTGTTTGCCTTCTACACAATGAAGCTGTATCATATTACTGCTGTGCGAGTCTTATTGTGAAAGGTTCGGATAGTGACAGACACATAACAGCAGCTCGACATCATAACGGGACATCTCAGACAGAAGCATTTACTAAAGCTATTCTTCTAGTCTTTTAAATGTGTGTAAATGTATTACTGTGTAGATTATTACAAAGTATATAATAATAAATTAGTATATATCCAATCTTTCTTTTCTTGTGTGTAATTCAAGTTATTTTAGACATTATATTCAATGTTTTTTAATAAAACTGAAATTGTTATTTAATAATTCAAAAATATCCCCCACCCCTAATTTAGTACACAATGTCCTGATTGGAATAATGATAAAAGGTGACAAATTAAAGTCACATTTTTATCAATCAATCAAAGCACTTTACAATGACACAAAGGAAGACCAACGTGTTTTACAGAAAGATAAAACAATTGTGTGGAGCCAGAACTGTGGAAGGCCAGAATAGAGAGCGTGGCAATAGTCCAAACTGATAAAAGCGTGAGATTTATTGTTATTTTTTTTTTATTTTGGTAGCAGAAGGGCTCTTAAAAAACTAAGATTCCAATGATTTTAGTGCTTGTGTAATCTGCCTGCTATTGAACACATACAGGTGCTCGTCCTATAATTAGAATATCATGAAAAAGTGCATTCACTTCTGTTATTCAACTTAAACTGTGAAACTAATACATGATAGACTCATTACATGCAAAGTGAAATATGTATAGCCTTTATTTGTTATAATGTTGATGATTATGGCTCAGCTTGTAAAAACCCCAAATGAAAAATCTCATAAAATTAGAATATTTTGAAAATGGACTGTAAGCCATAATCATCTAAATAACAAATAAAGGCTTAACATGTGTCACTTTGCATGTAATGAGAATTCAACATATTTTAAGAAGAATTCGTATTTTAAGAAGAATTCAACATATTTTAAGTTGAATTCCATAAATAAATGAACTTTTTCATGATATTCTAATTATATGACAAGCACCTGTGTACAGCGAACAGAAAAAGAAGCAAAGTCCATCCATACAGTATTCCTGTTCCATCACACTGCGTTCTTATCTTCAGGTACTCTCAGAGTCTGATGGAGCTGGTGGAGTTCATGGAGGAAGATCCCTACAACCAAAACGTCCTGAAAAAGTGAGACGTCCCTTTCAAACTGTCAAACACTTAAAACAGAGCAGTACGGATGAGAGCTTCTATCCCCTGTATGTCTAGTTTCACACGGCTGCTGATCACCATCCGTGACCGGCACAACAACGTCATGCCCACCATGGCTCAGGGAGTACTGGAGTACAAGGATGCTTTTGGAGTGGACCCGGTCACTAACCAGAACGTGCAGTACTTCCTGGACCGCTTCTACATGAACCGCATCTCCACTCGCATGCTCATGAATCAGCATAGTGAGTACAACAGCTGCAACTACCATATATACAGTATATACTAGGGCTGCACGATATTGGAAATTAGTGCGATATGCGATATTGGTGTCTAGTATTGCGATAACGATATTATTGCGATATTATATTCTTTCACCTTAAAATGCTATCTGCAGGAACTGTTAGAGAAAATCTATTAAAAAATTAAACATTGCAATTAAGATCACAACTCAATTATTTTCAAATCTAGTAAGGTACAAATATTTACACTAGTGTTGATCTTTAAAGTCTTGCCTAAAGTTGCCTTTTCCATCATTCTGCAGACAAAAGAAATGACTCAAGCATTTCAAAGATTGCATTTATTTGATTGCACATTAATGTGTGCAGGTGTATTTTTCATGCAAATTGGCAATCATTTTGAGGCAAAAGCTTTACAAAACACTAAAACATTCAGTTTTTGTACCTAGAAAAATAAAATCTTTAAACTTAAAGTGCAATTGGCAAGTGTATTGAAGCAAGAGCTTTACAACAAAACACTGAAAACATTCTCTTACTGTTTTGTACCTGAAATGTTAAAATCTGTAAACATTACATTCACTAAATTATATAGTTATGTGCCAATAGACTTGCTGTCTGTTTTTCATACATAAAATAATTAAACATAAAGTGTCCAGGCCTTCACTGAGTGCAAATTATTTCAACAAATAACATGTACAAATCTCAATAGTAAACTACAAATTTTTGGCCAAGAAAACCAACATGTTGACATTGGCAGGTTTTAAACAAGTGCGTTGGCATGTAACAACATTACCTGATGTACTGAAAAGTCTTTCTGAAGGTGAGCTACTTGCTGGTATACAGAGGTATTTTCTGGCCAATTTACTCAACTGCGGGAAATTGACCTGATGAACATTCCACCAAGACAGAGGGTCATCTTCGCTGTCGATGGTGGGAGACACGAGGTAGCTGTTGAGTTCCCCATCCACCGAATGTGATGATGCTGTAGCAGATGTTGGAGCCGGGGCACGCTTGAAAAAACTGCCCAGGGATCTTTTGGACGTCTTCTGGATGTCTTCTGGTGGCTCCATGTTGTCATGTTGAGCGTCATGGCTTTGCTCCTTAAATATACAATTTGAAATGATTAAATTAGATTGTTATTAAATAAAGTTTGAACAGATTACTGTGTTGACACCATTTACCTTTGGGAATGTTGCTTCAATTTCTGAAATCACTCGGGCTTTGATTTCATGCAACTTGTCACTGCTGATGTAGCCTGCTTTAAATCGAGGATCCATGAAGCAGGCCATATCCAGAAGTTCTTGAGTGGCTGGGTCGTCATATTTGGAGTTCAAGTAGTCCAGGATCTTCTTCTTAATAGATTTTGTCAAATCACTGTCTTGTTCTTTAGCAGCAAGAACTGAGGTGTTGAAAACGTGGAGTACTGGTTTCACATATGAAATGCTAACATAGCGTTCACTTGAAAGGGCATCGGTGAATTCTTGTAGAGGCTGCAATGCTTGATTTATGGATTCCAGAACATCCACATCCTGCCAAGTTGGAACCAAATGTCTGGACTTCCTATCTGCTGACAGGACATCACTCAGGGCTCTCTGCTGCTCAAGAACTCTCTGAATCATTTGTTGTCTGGACCCCCACCTTGTGGGGCATTCCGTTATCAGTGCATGCTCTGGGAGGTTGTGTTCTCTTTGTGCTTTTTTCAGGGCAGTCTTCTCCCTCCAACTATGGGAGAAGTGCCCCACCAACTTCTTGCAAAGTCCAACAGCTCTTGTAATACGATCATCACCTTTGACTGCATTCTCTGAAACAAAAGACAAACAAAAAAAACAAGAAAAGTTTAATATCTAAATACACAAATAAATGTTACATTAAGAAACATTAAGGCCCTATACCAGATTTTTCATTCTCCTAGTTAGATATGTGTTTTAGCGAATGTAGTGAGTGAGTGGTTGGTAGTGGTCGGAGGGGCCGATGGCGCAGACTGGTTGCCTTGCTTCCGTCAGTCTACCCCAGGGCAGCTGTAGCTACAATAGTAGCTTGCTACCACCAGGTATGGCGTGAATGAATAGTACAATGTAAAAGGGTCTTTGAGTGTCCAGAAAAGCGCTATATAAAACCAATGCATTATTATTATTTTATCCTTCAGTAGTATAATGTAAAAAATTACTTTTTTGACACCAATTACTTTGTATATAGCCTTTTTTTAAATCAATTAACTGGTCAGCAAGTTGTTGTTTTTTATACAGTACCATGACAGTATTGCACTCTTAAAATTAGCAAGTTTTTAAAGTCATCCCTGTCCAGAATTTGTTGGAAATGTTAGGGATGGACCATAAATAATTTAAAAAAATAGTGACTCTGTTTCATCGTCAAAATCAGGTATAGGCCCTTGATGTCAAATGTAAAGATTACTTAATTATCATAAACACTCACCAATTGCCAGATGCAAGCGATGGCCAAAGCACTGCAGTCTGACCCAGTTGTTGACCTCGGCAGCCTTCACCACATTCGCTCCGTTGTCTGTTGTTATTGCCACTTGTTTGTCTTCTGGCAAGTTCCAGTTGGTCAAAACATCCCGCAAGGCAGCAGCAATGTTATCACCAGTGTGTGAGTCGGGGAAGTAAGCGACTTCCAGGCAACGTGTAATCAGTTCAAATTTGCTTGTCAAGAAGTGAATAGTAAAGCTCATGTAGGGCTCAGTGGTTCGACTGGACCACAAGTCCGTGGTGCTAGCGTAAAAGTCCACTTCACCGAGCTCTACCTTTACAGACTTTACACATGACTCGTACATCTCCGGAATAGCGACTTGGGAGAAATACGTTCGTGATGGCACTTGATATCTCCTGTCGAACTCCTTTGCCATTTCCAAAAAGCCCTCTTTACACACCACATTAACGGAGAGTGTGCATTTCGCTATGTATCGCGTAATGGCTGCAGTTAATGCTTTGTGTCGCTTCGATGTCTTTTCATAAGGAGCAACGGTAGCGAAACTTTCGTTAATGCTTGTTTGTGAGTTTGCCTTTCGTTTTCCTGACTTTACCGGAGTTGGCTGTGGTGTTTTATACACAGCATAAAGTTCCTTGTGGTTGTGTTGAAGGTGGCTGTGGAGATTTGTCGTGTTTCCCCTCGACGTAGCCACTGTTTTTCGGCATGACTTGCAAATAACTTGCGTCTGCCTTTCGTCCTGTGCTGTAAAACCGAAGTAGTCCCATATTCTCGAGGTACAATGTCTTTTTGGAATAAGTTGCTCGCCGCTTTCGTCCTCATTCTCTTCGTCTCCTGCCATGCTTGTTTTTCTTACTGCACGTCCTCCGCCGCGCATGTGCTCGTTCTGGCTAATAGCGCGGAGGCACCTGAGGACCTATTTAAGGTCGCGGCGGATTGGTCAACGTGCGCATATAAGAAAATGCATGATTTAGACATTAAATTATTAGAAATTATCGCGCATCTTTTCGATATGGATATCGCACGTGCCAATATCGCGATGGCGATATTTTTTCGATATATCGTGCAGCCCTAGTATATACCTTCTATATTTCTACTAACTGTATCCTATTGTATATAAACTGCATCTCCTCACAAATGCTCTTGGACCTATTGAGAATGAGGAGTCACGTGCCGAGTTGGGGTGATTTGGGGGGGCTCTGAGCCTGTCGGACATATTGGCTGCGGATTGGGGGCACGCCCCCAGAATTTCACGCATTCCTCATATTCCAGAGCACTTTAAATTTTGCGCATTTACGTTTTCGGCGAGACAGAGACGGATCTACGAATATGACAACGAAAAGACAGAAAGTAAAGCAATGCAAAGAGATAAGGGGAAAGAAAAGGGACCTTACAGGAACAAGCTCATACCAAACGTAAAACAGCGGTATTTGGAGAAGCTTGCGGACATTCAAAACATCAACACACGAGCTCCCTGCAGCGGAGACCTGGACCATTTACCTCCATGCACATACATGGACATAGTAACCTACCTTGTATTTGATGTAAGTTACTACACGATGCAGGAGTTTAAAAGCCATAAGTCTTTGGAAAGTTACGAGACTTTCTGCTGTGGCTGGATCCAGGACTTGGTCATCTACAAGCCTCCCGCTGGTGAAAACAGCGTTGTACTGGCAAAAGTAACTTTCCTCACATGCGTTTTAGTGTGTTGTAATTACATTGTATTTACATTGACCAAAATGACAAAGTAATAAAGTGCGTGTTTCGTAAACACTACATTGTTACGAGATGTTCAATGTACACAAACGTTTCCAACATGTTTTGACAGGTCTGACTTGCGCTCCTCGATGCTGTGTCCATTTCTGTAACCTAAAAAACTGTATCCCATTGTTCCTACGATTTCCATGTCTATCGTGTGAGGTATTGGAGCAGTTTTTTAACGCAGCAGTGACTTCCAGGCGGTAAAACAGTGTGGAATAGCAAGAACCTCCGCTACTACTGTGTTAACAACACACGTAAACAATGTATTGCCGCCGGAGCGCAGCCAATATGGCAGCGAGGGGGATTGTGTCTATTCAACAGCCATCTTGTTTAGGAGCTGTACACAGTGGGACGGAGCGTTTTTTTATTTTTATTTATTGACCTTTATTTAACCAGGATAGTCCAACTGAGATTAAGAATCTCTTTTTCAGGGGAGTTCTGGCCTGGCCCCAGAGGGGAACCTATTGTACATGTTTTTAGTGGTAGGAAAAACCGTAGTACCTGGAGAAAACCTACGCAGACACGTGGAGAAAGGCCCGTCCAGGTGGGAATCGAACCCGCGATCCTCTAGCTGTGAAGCACGAGCGCTAATCGCTGTTCTACTGTCCCGCCCTTTTTGCCACATTTTGCTGGTGTTTCGCAGCCAGAACTGAACCACTTTGCTCCTTTCTGGGGCCATTTTTTGCAATAACGGTTTACTTGTTGACATGGTTTTGGAAGGGGCTAACAGCAAACACTTACAGTGCCTCTCGAAAGTACTAATACACCTTGAACTATTGCACATTTTGTCATGTTTACAACCATAAACATAAAGATTTTATTTAGAATTTTTTACTGAAAATTCACACACAAATAACTGACAACTGTGATGTGAAAGCAAAATGATACATGATTCTGTTTTTTATTTTTTTATAGAAAACTGAAAAGTGGGGCGTGCATAAGTATTCATACAGCATGAATTAATACTTTGTGGAACTCCCTTTTGCTGCAATAACAGCTGCAAGTCTTTTGGGGTCTGACTCTACAAGATTTGCACATCTAGAGACTGACATTTTAGCCCATTCCTCTTTACAAAACAACTCAAGCTCTGTCAAATTAGAAGGAGAGCGTTTGTGAACAGCAGTTTTCAGGTCTTTCCACAGATTTTCAATAGAATTTAGGTCAAGACTTTGACTGGGCCATTCTAACACATTAATATGTTTGTTTTAAACCATTCCATTGTAGATTTAGCTTTGTGTTTAGGGTCATTGTCCTGCTGGAAGGTGAATCTCCGCCCCAGCCTCAATTCTCTTGCTGACTCCAGCAGGTTTTCCTCCAAAATGTCTCTGTATTTGGCTCCATCCATCTTCCCAACTATTCTTACAATCTTCCCAGTCCTCGCTGAGGAAAGCAGCCCCATAGCATGATGCTCCCCCCACCATATTTGACACTGGGGATGGTGCACTCAGGACGATGAGCAGTGTTAGGTTTGCTCCAGACATAACGTTTTGCATTTGCAAAAGTTCAATTTTTGTCTCATCTGACCAAAGCACCTTCTTCCACATGGTAGCTGTGTCCTCCATATGACTTCTAGCAAACTTCAAACGGGATTTCTTATGGCCTCCTTTCAATAATGGCTTTCTTCTTGCCACTCGTCCATGAAGGCCAGATTTGTGTAGAGTACGACTTATAGTTGTCCCATGTACAGATTCCCCCAGCTCAGCGGTAGTACGTCGCAGCTCCTCCAGAGTTATCTTGGGGCACTTGGTTGCATTTCTTACCAGTGCTCTCCTCGTTCGGTCTGTTAGTTTAGATGGACGCCCGTGTCTTGGTAAGTTCGCAGTGGTGCTATACTCTTTCCATTTCCGAATGATGGATTGAACAGTGCTCCGTGAGATGTTCAAATCTTGGGAAATCTTTGTATAACTTAGCGCTGCTTTAAACTTCTCCACAGCTTTATCCCTGACCTCTCTGGTGTGCTCCTTGGCCTTCATGATGTTGTTTAGTGACCAATACACTCTGACCATAGCTCTGAGGCCCTCAGAGAACAGCTGTAATTATAATGAATGTAGATTACACACACGTGGCCTCTATTTAATGGTTAGGGCACATTCTGCAGTCATTAGGAATGTTATAAAGGGAATTTAATGCACTCAGAAAAATGCTGTATGAATACTTATGCACACCCCACATTTCACTTTTCTATTTTAAAAAAATAACAGAATCATGTATCATTTTGCTTTCACATCACAATTGTCTGTCACTTGTGTGTGACCTTTCAGTAAAAAATCAAAATAAAATCTTTATGTTTGTGGTTGTAAACATGACAAAATGTGCAAAAGTTCAAGGTGTATTAGTACTTTTGAGAGGCACTGTACATCTGTCATATTTGTTTGTTTGTTTGTTTGAGTTTTTATTTCGAGCTACAACAAGGCACAAAAGCCAAGAAAAGAAAAACAGAAAAATATATATACATAATATAAGAAAAAAAGAAAAATAATTTACATTTTAGCTCGAAAAGGAGTGGGAAGAAGACAAGCTTATTGACTCCCACCCCTGTTCATAAACTTAAATAACAATAAATAAATAACAACACTGCATATTTCTTACCATTTTACAAAACAACTATCAACCGAGTTGGTTACATATTAACAAATGCAACACTGCATTATACCAGGTCAACATTCACAGTATCTCACACGCTACAACCAGTGTATTATTTCTGTCTCCCATACCGAATTCATTACCATGTTGGCATTACCGTTATTCATCATCACCATTACAACCCATATAGCATTACTCTGTATCAAAGTGTTTGAATGATACATAAAATACTCCACATTTATTCATGAAAGGTACAGTAATCGCAGACTGATTGATGTTCATGATAACAAGAATAGTCTTAATATTTAACCAAGCACTGACCTGATTACGTGTCGTATTCCGAGAGATTAAGCAAAACAAAGGTATTAGCAATACCTGTTGTGGACACCTGCTTCGACAAGCGATGCATTACTTGTTTGTAAAAGCATTTAGATAGCAGCCACTAGGGGACTGTTTGATCGGGACTGTATACTATACACTGTGTGTGCAATATTTTGTATTTATTTAAAGGGACAATGCATGTACAAAGTTACAAGTACAAAATACCTATTAAAAATACACTTTTTTATGTATTGGTTTTCTGACCCTTCCATTGTAGATTCTCACTAAAGGCATTAATTTATGAATGAACACATTTGGAATTATGTTCTAAGCAACATAAAGGTGAAATAGATTCTTCAAAATAATAATCGCCTTTGCTTTGATTACTACTTTGCACTTTTGAATTTTTAGTCAGTGGGCTTCACGATAGTCACCAGAAATGGTTTCACAGACCATTTCAGCTGGCGACCTTATGAAGCTCATGAAGCCGGTCAGACCTGGGTCTGTTGGGAACGTCTGGCGGATCCCTCTGTCAGTAGGGTCTTCAACTCCCACCTCCGGAAGAGTTTCATCCAGATTCTGAGGGAGGTTTGAGACATGGAGTCCGAGTGGACCATTGTCGATGCGGCTGCTCGTAGTTGTGTTCGTAAGGTCTCTGGTGCCTGTCGCGGCGGCAATCCCCAAATCCGGTGGTGGCGCCCGGACGTAAGGGATGCCGTCAAGCTGAAGAAGGAGTCCTATCTGGCCTTGTTGGCTTGTGGGACTCCGGAGGCAGCTGAGAGGTACCGGCAGGCCAAGCGTGCTGCAGCTTGTGCGGTCACAGAGGCAAAACTCGGGTCTGGGAGGAGTTCGGAGAAGCCATGGAGGAGGACTATCGGTCCTCGAAGAGATTCTAGCAAACTGTCCGGCGGCTCAGGATGGGGAAGCAGTGCTTCACCAACAGTGTTTACAGGTGGGGAGCTGAGGAAGCAGAGGCTGGGGACTCGGAGGGGGTCCGGCTACCGAGGCCATCCGGCAGCCTTGCGGCGGCAACGGAAATCTATATTTGCCGGAGACCGGAGCCCCAATGGATCAAGCTGACAAAAAAACACGAGCCAAACAGGAAGTCAGGTCTCGTGAGAAAAGAAGATCCGGTGTATTTCAAAATAAAATCGCTCACTACTTATTTGGTCTCGTTTACCACCTGTACACGCGTGTAATGTCGGAAATGTAAACATTTCTCCATTACCAGTAACACGGGCACTAGTGTGTTTCAAAGCATCCACTTCACTGGGGAGAGTCGTTGTACTGGCAAATACGGCTTTTGTTTACAAAAACTACCTATATATGGGGCTACTTATGACGTGAACTCGCACCAAGAGCGAAACTCACGTGCACTTCTGTTCTCGCGAGGGCCATTTGTGTGCCTGGTGCAGCATCTGGCGCCGGAAATGGCGGAACCGGCCACAGTGTCAGCCGGACTCACTGTGAGTGGTAGCTTGGGGCAAACCCGGACCGGATCAGGACCGAACCCGGACCGAACCCGTACCGTAGTTAATGTGAGCTGGGGGTAAGTCTCTGGATATTGTAGGGCTGTCTTGCCTGACACGTCTCTGCAGCATCGCGTGGCGGTCCGGGACAGTGCCCCTGGATTGACAGACCGGGGTGGTGGTCCCTCTCTTTAGGAAGGGGAATCGGAGGGTGTGCTCCAATTACAGAGGGATCACACTCGTCAGCCTCCCCGGTAAGGTCTACTCCAGGGTGCTGGAGAGGAGGATCCGGCCGATAGTCGAACCTTGGATTCAGGAGGAACAATGCGGTTTTCGTCCCGTTCGTTTAACACTGGACCAGCTCTCTACCCTTCATCAGGTGCTCGAGATTTCGTGGGAGTTCGCCCAACCAGTCCACATGTGTTTTGTGGATCTGGAGAATGCGTTCGACCGTGTCCCTCGTGGTGCCCTGTGGGGGGTGCTCCGGGAGTATGGGGTCCTCCGGGAGTATGGGGTCCAGGGCCCTCTGTCCGTTGGGCTGTCCGTTCCCTATATAACCGCAGCAGGAGGTTGGTTCGCATTGCCGGCAGTAAGTCAGACCTGTTCCCAGTGTGTGTTGGACGCCACCAGGGCTGCCCTTTGTCACCAGTTCTGTTCATTACCTTTATGGACAGAATTTCTAGGCGCAGCCAGGGGCCGGAGGGTGTCCGGTTTGGGAACCTCAGGATGTCATCTCTAGTGCAGACGATGTTGTTCTGTTGGCTTCATCAAATCAGGACCTTCAGCATGCTCTGGGGCGGTTTGCAGCCATGGTTCTCCACCGGAAAAAGGTGGCTTCCCCTCTTCAGGTCGGTGGAGGGTCCTTGCCTCAAGTGGAGGAGTTCAAGTATCTCGGGGTCTTGTTCAAGAGTGAGGAACGGATGGAGCGTGAGATGAGTGATGAGTGCAGCATCCGCAGTCATGTGGTCGCTGTATCGGACTGTTGTGGTGAAGAGGGAGCTGAGTCAGGGGGCAAAGCTCTCGATTTACCGATCGATCTACGTTCCCACCCTCACCTATGGTCATGAGATTTGGGTAATGACCGAAAGGACGAGACCGCAGATACAAAATGATACGAAATGAGTTTCCTTCGCAGGGTGGCTGGGCGCACCCTTCGAGATCGGGTGAGGAGCTCAGTTACCCGGAAGGAGCTCGGAGTAGATTTCTTTCTAGTGGTAAAATGAATCACAAAAAAACACAAATGATGACAGATTTTATGAAACAAACAAACAGAGACTCACTTTATCAGCCGATCACCTTCAAGTCACATCTTGGTTATATCAGACCGACTGGGCGACGCCATAGTGATTCTGCTGTATCAATCACCAATCAATGCGTGATTGATATAAGTGTCACAGCAAAGGTGCTAATCACATGTCTGCAAAAGACCAATTATGTCACCAATTCTAAAGTTCCCCATGAAACATTATTTGTACCTTACCTTACCTTACCGTACCTTAAAGTGACAGTTTTTGCTTTGTGTGTGTATTTCAGCTCTTATTTTCAACGGCAGCGTTAACCCAGCCCTTCCGAAGCACATCGGCAGCATCGACCCCTCCTGCAATGTCATCGAAGTCATACAGGGTACGATCCAAGTCTGACACTGTTATGGGACTCTCTAAATTATCAGCATTTCGTCAAGTCAGGGTTGTTTAGAGTGTGGTTTAGAGCGAGATGTAGAGTTTGGTTTCGAGTGTGTTTTAGAGTCTGGTTGCCCTGATTTTCATAATATGTAAGTGCAGCTAATCAGGAACAGCGATATAGTCAAAGTTATCATATGCAGCAGTCTTCGGGTTGACGAGTTTGCCAGGGCATTAAAAGCAGTGAAAGGAATTACAGCGGTACCTTGTTTATCGCGAGGGTTATGTTCTAAAATAACCCGCAACAGACGAAATCCGTGAAGTAGTCAGCTTTATTATTTACATTTATTGTTTTAAGGCTGTAAAACCCCTCACCACACACTTTATACACTTATCTCGTTAGTTCTCTCTTATGCCTGGTGTACACTGTGCGATTTTTAATTTTTTTTTTATCTAATAAGACTTTAGATGATGGTAACATCATGAGCTGCTCTCGTCTCTGCTGTGCGATTGTTCAAACAAGACAATCGTAGCTACGACCAAAGTTTTATCATAGCAGTTTCAGGATTCAGAAGGCGAGTGTTTAGCTCAGGCGAGCGCCATGTGCTAGCGATGTTTATTTTTGCGGAAAAGTGCAGAGAAAGTCCTGTAAAACGCGGAGTCGGACCCGCTCATGCCCGGCCTGTGTTGCTGTGACTCTGGTGTGCACTGATGTGTGACGGACACTGATAGAGATCCTCTCTGCAGCGAGAGGATGGCTCACTCTACAACCAGCCAATCAGGACGCAGAACAAAATGCGCCTATGGCGTTCATATGCTCTAAAAAGCATGCAAAATTGTACTAAAAATAAATCCGCGAAACAGCGAGGCCGCAAAAAGGGAACCACGTTATAGCGAGGGACCACTGTAAATGAATTGTGCCCATTATTTTCAAATGGGGAAAAAATCTGAATAACGGGTAGAGAACCATTGTAGCTTCAAATTTCTGCTGGTTTTTTTTGCAAGTTGTAGGCTGTAAATGTCTATAGGAGCTTCTTGAAAGCTTTGTGGATCAAATCATTTTTGTAGTAGAGCTAACTTCTTTTGCCACCATAGATCTATAGTGTAAACGTGACATTTATGTATTTGTTCGCTTGAGCGGTCCGCCCTGTTTCGCGTCTCACCTTCGGCTGAGACGAGCTTCTATTAACCAGGCAGATAATGGCGCATGAGGTGGTTTGGCAGACTGAAGGAGTTGGTGCATATCAAGATAATGCATGGCAATATGGTTTGTTGGGCTCCGTGTTGCTTTGTACAATATTGGCAGTGCCTACTCTTCTAAACATGTTGAAGAAAAGCCAGCCATGCCTACCCAAAGCACAATGGAGCGCAGGACGCAAGTTAGCTCTCCTAAGCAAGGGGAAGCGCTACTTCTCTCATCATCAATCAAAGCTGGTAAACGTTTTCGTTTTACTTGGGCTGTGTGGAGGAGTACTGTTGCTTCCGACAGTGCAAATGCATATCAAAGCGAACATTTTAGCAGAAGAGTCGTTTGAAGGATCCCAATACCCCAAAGTTCAAACATGTTTGGATATGGTCATGGTCAACTTATCATCTTCACTGCAATCTTGGACAACGGGGCTGTAAGATCCGATCAAATCACTAAACTAGACCTACCTTATACTCGAAAGAAAAAGATGCTAGCCGATTGGACTAAAACTACAAAAGTGTTATGTCTGCTAATGCTATTAGCTGGGGACATTCACCTCAATCCAGGTCCTGTTGCGCACGGCGACATCTCGCGGCTGCCAAGTCCATCGGCCCGCATTGCAACTCGGTCCACACTGGAGGTGGAGACGACGCAGGTGAAAGACACCGCCCGGCTGGGTACGCCGTCTTTCCGCGTCCCGAATGTGCTCCTCTCCCGGACGGATACGCTGTTGCCAGAGGAAAGCTGTGCCCCGGAGTACAGTGAGGAGCGCGCAGGAGGACCGGCGCTGGTGATAGGGAACATTCCAGCGCAGGAGCGCGCGTGCCCTGTTCCAGTGGCAAGGTTGTCGAGCCTTGTCAGCGTCACGGAGATGCAAGTGCAGAAGGATTTGGGAAATCATTGTCATCCATATCGGAATAAAGGACAGATGCCTAATACATCTTCAAAAACAGTGAGTAAACACGAATTTCACCAGTTTTTCCCCACAGTGAACCATGCAAACATTTTGTGGACAGCAAAAGTAAACCTAAGGGTATTTTGGAGCGCATCTGAACATTAGGAGCCTGTTGCCAAAGCATGATGAGGTTAAAACGCTGTTAATGGACTCAAATTACACTTTTTAGGCCTGAGTGAAACGTGGCTTCATAGTAAGATTCAAACTAGTCTAATCGATATCCCAGGTTATAAATGTTATAGAAACGACAGGAAAACTGGGAGAGGAGGAGGAGTGGCACTTTATTTAAGAGATTACATGACGTGTACAGAAGTCACTTTTGATCATGAATTAAATATTGAATATATTTGTATTGAAATCTCATTGTCATCAAGTATGCATTTTAAAATTGTTGTTTTATATAATCCTCCTTCTTTCAAAGATGTATTTTATGATGAGTTGAGTAAATTGTTGAAATTGGTGGCCCATAAGTCCGAAGTTATTTTACTCGGTGATTTTAACATAGATTGGTCTAATTTGGGCAAAAGGAAAAACTTAAAGCCTTAATGACTAAGTTTGATTTCACCCAAATAATTAAGGGTGCCACAAGGATCTCAAAATCTTCTAGGACACAGATAGACCTAATTTTTCGAACAAGGACGATCGGATCTTGAAATCATACAACTTTCTAACTGGTTTGTCTGATCACAACATGATTCTCGTTGCCCGAAAATTATCAAAAAACGTCTGTTAAATATGAACAGAACAAAGTTAAATATATTGACCATTCTAAAGCGGGATTTTCCTGCTGTCGACAATGAATTAATCGCTCTTGATTGGAACTCAATTATGGACAATGACAATGTGCATAGTTGCTGTAAAGATGTAATGAAAAAGGTTGAAGAGATCATTTCTAAATTTCTGAAAAAGCAAAAGCATTTGAGAAAGAGAACACTACCCTGGATTAATGAGGAGTTGAAAAACTAATGAAAGAAAGAGATCTGGCTCTGAAAAATCTGTTAAGAGCAAACTAAGTAGCGATATAAATATCTTTAAAAGTCTAAGAAATCGAGTCACTAAAAATCTAAGAAAAGCAAAAGCAGATTATTACATTACGACAATAACAGAAGCCAAGGGAAGCCCTCTCATAATGTGGAAGCAAATAAATGGTATTGTGAATCCGTCAGGCAAAACAATGACCATCCATGAGCTTAGAAATGGAGGCAGGCAGATTAGGGATAGTAAACAAATAGCGCTGGAACTTAATAATTTTTTTGTTGCGTCAGTGGAAGAACTGGTGCAACAATTTAACTCAGAAAAACTACAATTCACTAAACATCAACTAATAAATCAACACTCTTCATTCTCACTACAGCAGACTAATGAAGCAAAAGTGCTTGAAGCAATAAATTCAGTTAACCAAAGCCATAGTAAGGATCTCTTTCACATAAACGCAGCCTTTTTGAAACGAAATAAAAACGCTTTTGTAAAGCCTCTGACGCACCTGATCAATTTGTCTATTCAGAGCGGACAATTCCCCACACCTTGGAAACAGGCAAGAGTTATGCCAATACTTAAGTCAGGAGCACCAGACCAGGCATGCAATTATCGACCTGTAAGTATCTTGCCTGTATTCTCAAAGGTGTTAGAAAAATTGTGTACAGTCAGCTTATGGCTTTATACAATCAAAGAATATTTTACACCCATTACAATTTGGCTTCCGTCCCCAATACTCAACCGAAACGGCAAACTGCTTCTTTGTGGAACAACTCAAACTTGCAATAGATAGGGGAGAAATCATTGGCGCTGTCTTTTTGGACCTCAAAAGGCATTTGATACGCTAAATCATGACATCCTCATCCATAAACTGTCCAATTTCAACTTTACAACATTAACTTTGCAGTGGTTCAAATCATATCTTGAACAGAGAGATCAGTGTGTGGTGGTCAATAATCAAATGTCTACATTTTTAAAAATGAACACAGGTGTACCGCAGGGGTCCATTCTTGGGCCCTTGCTCTTTACATTGTACATTAACGATTTGCCAGACTCTTGTCCTACAGCAGGATTCCAGATGTACGCTGACGATGCAGTGGTTTATGTGCCAGGGAAAAGTGTGCATGCAGTTTCTGAGGAACTGGCAAAACATCTGCAAACTGTGGCGGTGTGGTTTCAAAACGCAGGTCTGTCATTGAATCTTAAAAAAACCATGTCTGTTTGCTTTGCCTCAAGATTCAAGTCCATATCCGAAGAACTAAATTTACAGATAAATGGTTTCAAGATCAAGCAGGTTTCAGAGGTCAAATACCTGGGCCTTGTACTTGACTCACAACTTAAATTTGACAGTCATATCAAAAAATCTGTCGAGTGACCAAAGCAAATCTTTACACATTCAGACTGATCAGGGACTACCTACCGTTTCATGCTGCTCACACTTTCATGCACGCCATGATCTTCTCGCATATAAGTTACTGCATCTGCTCATGGTCGCAGGCCACTGCCACTACAGTCAAGCCACTACAAATGATTTATAACAGAGCGGTTAAAATCCTAGATAGGAAGCCCATTAGGTCACATCATTGTATCAGTCTGAGGAATTTAAACATTTTATCTTTTGAAAACTTTATTAAATTTTCCCAGCTGAAGCTGATGCACAAATGTTTGAACCAGCAAGCCCCACAGGTCTTGAGTGAGTGCATAGTTCCTCTCAGGGCTGTGGGCTCAAGGACTAGAGGAGCTCAGAACGGGAACTGTCAGATCCCGAAACGAAATACTTCATTTGGACAATCAGCTTTTTCCGTACAAGGCACTAAAGCCTGGAACTGTTTACACACTGACTTGAAGGGAGAGTCAAACTGGGTCCCTTTCAAACACGAACTTAAAGACTCTTTAATCAGAAGTCAGAAATGTGACCACTGACCGTCTGCTCTGCTGTGTTTGTGTTGTACTGTATTATTATGATATGTGTTTTAATTATGTTTTAACCATGTATTGTTTAATTTTTATGTAAAGGCCCAACTAGGGACGGACATTGAGAATTAGCTTTGGCTAAAATGTTGTAGTATGTAACATTAGCTTATGTGACATACTTGTCCCTATTCAAATAAACTTAAATAATAAAAAAAAAAAACTCAAGGGAATAATCAGGATGAGGAGGGTATGTGAGAACTAGATTTTACTGAACACCATCCAACTTTGATTCAGGTAGTTTGACTCAGGCTTTAAAGAGTAACTAAACACCAAATCAAGTTTTTTTTTACTGATAAACTGTCTCAATGGATGTCTCATAGTGTTGTCTACTGGTCCCTGACATTATTCTGACATTATAGCGCAAACATGTGTAAAATCCTAACTTTGGCCTGAAAACGAATGGGTTGCGCCCCCTTCAGGGTAAACTCTGCTACTAAATTAGAATTTCCTGATTGGCTGGAGAGTGTCCACGACCTCCACAAAACGTCATAAGCCGCACCAGCTCCACACATCGTCATCAGGTGCTGCCCATTGTCCTGCCCCTGTACCTGTGGTATATAACTAAGTCCCTCCCACGTAATCAGTCTGCTGTGATTGTGCCAATGCAAAGGCCCACACACTCACCCCCCGCATGTCACCCCCAAACTTCAGAGACCGCCTCTTTCACAGCAATTTTGACTTTTGTTTGTGGGTGGGGAAAGGCTTTGGCACGCCTGTTTAGGTACTCTTTAAAGGAATAGGCCACCGTTGTTGCATACTGAGATATGTGACCAGTCACTGGCTGCATCCGAAACCCTTAAATTGTAGCCTCTAAGTACTAACACTAGCAACTAATCCTTAACCTTTCATGGGGTCAACTGTAAGATCTCTATGCAGTTAGTGAACTTCTGCTTCAGCAGCATTTGCCCAATTCGACTGTCCTTACCCAGGGGAAGGGGAAGTGACATCACCAACAGCTGTGTTTCTTCTTCTTTAAAGTTCAGTGCAGGCCAAACAAAAGCGCATACCGCCACCTACTGTATATTGTCCAACAACAACATAGTGTCCAAATAAAGACATTTAAGGGGAAAAAAGAGAAACATCCAAATGATCCTTAACATTTCCCTTTATTTTATCTCAACAGCAGTTTTATAACCCTACAGTATGCAAATTAGCCATGTGGCTTAAGTTTCTACTAAATGAAAGCAAAAACACAAACTGCCTCCATTTAGGCCATTTACTGAGGAGGCTCTTTAAAACCCTGTGAATGTGCTGTGGTGAGTCTAACATGTATTTTGTCACTTTTATAAAGTGTGGCTTGTGCAGAATCTTTTTTTAAAATTATTATTATTAAATGTGCACCTGTCAATCAACAGTGGTTGCGCATGAATCACTCGAGGGTGGGGGCGAGGGGTGGGAGATTGGCGCAGTGGCTTATGGGATGGCACTTAGCTCCTAATCGCCAGTAAGTTAGCATCAGAGGTCCCTATGCTAAAGTGGCTATGATAGTTAGCATACAGGCCACTTTCCCTAACTCCTTCCTAACTGAAAGCCCAATTCGGACGCATCTTGTCATGGCGGACGCTGACGCACATCCGGTTTGGCGTAAGACCTCTTACCAATTTACTGGTTTCGGATGGAGCAACTAGAACCAGGGACGCAAGTCGGTTCTGGGGCATTTTGAGATTTTCACAGATTATTAAAGTGCAGTCTCCAAGCTTTCCAGCCATAGTGATGTAGATAATGGACATAGTGTAATCAACTGTACAGACAGAAATAGATCATTTAAAAATGAAATGAAATATAAGAGATACAAAAACAAATTGGTAACTATATTAAGAGCTAGCAAGAAAGTTTATTATACAAATCAGCTTGAAAGCAATGAAAACAATTACAGAAATATGGAAAGTATTAAATAGTCTAATTAAAAAAAGACTAACCATAAACTGCCCTATAGATTATATTATCCATAATGATGAAAAAATAGCAACAGCAATCTTAGCAATGTGATCGTATGCATATGGACATTATTGTAGTCATTAGGGATGGGAATTGATAAGATTTTATTGATATCAATGCCATCAATAATTTTACCTATCAATTCGATTCTTTATCGATTCTCTTATCGATACCTGACTTGTCTGTGTGTTAGGGAAAAGCAAGGAATGAATGTGCTTTTGATAAACTCTATCAAAACAGACACATTGTTAGTTTTCCCAAGAACAAATATTCATTAAATTAAGCAAGTTTCCAAATATACTGTGGCTCCTGCTGGCACTCAGCCTGCCTGGCATCCTCTAAAATATAATGGTAACATTTGTACTTTTCAACAAGTGTGTAACTTGTAACAGACTGATGCTGTTTTGTAACACCTAAACAACAGGACTCGGTCTCAGCCCAAACCCTACAGATTTCATCTATTTCTGCTTCATCTGGCGCTACATTCTCCTTCCCCTGTCCGTGTGAACTACTTCTGTTGCAGCCCGTTAGCCAGAGCTACGAGAGATCAGCCGATCCGCTCATATAGCACACTCATAGCGGGGACGGGTAGAGGTAGACCCGCTCACAGTTAAGGCTGCAACTATTAATCGATTAAATCGATTAACCCGATTAGTAAAATACTTCGAATATTATTTTCCCGCTTCGATGATTTGTTTAATTAATATATCTCATTAAAACCACGTGAAACAGGGCCGCCGCTTACGCGCCCGGAACTAAGTGGCACTTGTTTCCGCACAACCGCTTCTGAAGAGCACAGCTCAGTCTATGGTTGTAAACAGAGCGGAGTTAGGTGTGCTAATACTCGTAGCCAGGCAGAACCAGGTACCAGAGCGGAGAACCAGGCCGTCGAAATCATCAAAACACGGCTCAAACAAGAAGAAACTCAGCAACGAGAGGTGAAGATAGGACGGAGGCTAACGAGGCGAAAGGACACGGCTCTCCCCACTATCGCGCCACAACAATGCTAACAGCTGTATCAATTTACCATCAGGACAGACGATCTACACATTCATCCACTGTTCAAAGTATGACATACGGTAAAGTATGATGGCAAACTTACCTCCTTTCCCCCTCATCAAACGCAGACTTTAACATCCTAATTCTCCCTTGCTGCAAAGTTTTTTGCGCTAAATATCTTTACGGTGCATCTAAGATTTAAATTAAAGGGGCTGTGTGGAGTTTAGCAGTTTTGTGCTCGCAATTGCCCCCTCAGGCCAAACGCAGCCTCCATGATAAGCTCGTGCATGAGGCACTCAGGCTTTACGAGGACCAGAGATAACAGTCCCGTCCTGGTCAATTTACAGATTTGCAAGTGTGACTTCAACTGAGGTAAGAAACGTTACTGTTTTGTAAGATATTTAGACCAAATCAATTGGAGTGAATATTTTCCTAGATGTGATACTTGAGCAAATGCAGCAAAGTGAATCGAGTGAAGAAGTAATACAGATAAATGAATGAATGACGTTTGAAGGAGAGAAAAAAATACTCGTATACTTTGTATGCATAAACGCAGGCCTAATTGAAATAAAAAATATTTCCACCGGTAGAAATGCTACTAGGAAAAGCCAAAATCGTCTCTTCAATTCCCTGGGCCCAAAGTTAGCGTAGCTAACTCGTAAACTATATTGTAAACGGCACATGTTCACTTTTTGTAGTCGTTTCACTACTTATAAATCCGTGAACAGTCATGCTTATTTTGCGGCCAAGAAAAGCTAACATTAGCAACATTATTTTTGCCATTGAAATACAGCACCATTACCACTGTTACTACTCAAATGTTTTGTAGGTACAGCACAATTACTGTTATTACTGACACTACTAGTCTGCTACTAATACTACACAACTTCTCTGTAGGTATAAAACTATTAGATCAACCATTTTGGTAACTTCCAAATATGATTCTTTTACGGTTTGTTTCAGTGAAGTTTGTACAACATGCACGGACAGTCGGACACCGTTGTTTTGAAGCATCAACAACACTTTTCCCCCTCGTATTTAGTAATAATTTCTTACCTTTCAAGCAAAAATAAGCTGCAGGTCTTTTGAGAGATTCTCTCAACACATCCGATGTTTACTCTGGTTCTTTGCCTACGCCGATCAGACTCGACTTTCGCCTTTTTTGTCACACTCGAATAAACTCTTCGTTTCTTTTGTTATTTGGGGTCTGGGCTGGACATCATTACGCTGTTTGCTTGTTCGACCCGAGCATAAACTATTTAAGTGACTTTACAGGCATATAGAGGCAATCGAGGTGAAAAGGCCAGGGCTCATTCTACTCACCAGGGCATTGCTGGAGCATGTATGAGGAAGACATTTTAAATTTGTATACATTTATTTGTGGTTAAACTTATGTATAGTCCCTTTAAGATAAATAAATCCACAGATCTAAATATAGTGACCACCTCTTTTGGTTGTACTGCAGAGCCATGTCGTTCTCTGTCCCTCCTGGTGCTTAAAATGTCCCACTTTTTCATTGAAGCCTACCTCGTGATTTTATTTATTTATTTATTTTTTACGTCTAACTGCTTTATAATATATTGCGATCTGTTGCTAGCCCAGTGTTATATACGTTGTAATAGTGAAAAGGTGTGCGTCGTTCTTTAGTGGGATGAAATGCCTGATCTATAAAAAAATAATAATAATAATAATTCCTCTGTACTTCAAAGTTCTGCCAAATTGTCCCACTGGTCTCTGTTTAAACTATTTGAGGTGGTCACAATATTTAAAAAGCAAAATAAAACTCCAACAGTCATACTGTTTCTCATATCCATCCTTTCATCGCTCACAACAAATACATTTATAAACCATGCAAACTGACACATTATTCCCTGCTCGATGGCAAAACTATGACAAAAATAATTAAAATGTTTTCCCTTTTTAGGATCCTGGGAAAGAAATGAATCACCTGAGCTTCAGCAGAAAATTTCAAGATTATGCCTCCAGTCAGGACCTACTTCACTTGAATAAGAGTAAACGTACTGATATAAAAAGACACTATGAAGCTGCTCTCTCTCATCATCATGGGCATAAGGACAGGTGTCTCTTTATGAGAGTCAAATGTTGCTGCTTTTGGGACAAACTGATAAGAAATGAAGAATATATGATGTTATTTCTAGCAGAAAAATCCTTTGTTTAAAACTATGTTTTTTCTCCTTTTATAATCTGCTCTAAAGTCATGGAATTTAGTTTTTCAATATAAATAAAATACTTATCAGATTAATCGATTAATCGATGTAAATAATCGATAGATTAATTGATTACTAAAATAATCAATAGTTGCAGCACTACTCACAGTGCGCTCAGGGCGGGGACAGGCAGCCTCCGCCTCCGCTCTGAGCACAGCGGCACAGGGAGACAGTAATGCACATACATTCTCATACACATGAGAGGAAAAGGCCGACATTGTGCAGGTTAACACGCGGTCTCCGCGGGCCGCCGTACACGCATTCATTGTACACAACCACGACTTATTATCTTTACAGCAGGTTTTTGACATAAATATGTGTCGGATTTTCAGAAAACAAGCAGCGTTTTGCAGCTTGTAATCCATAGAACGCTTCCATGTTGCGCAATGTCTCCTATTTTTCACATATGTGTGTCTCTGTGTGAGTTTGCCTTACGTCTGCTCTGTTCCCCTCTCATGCTCTGTACACGCCAGTCCCGTTCATTTTTGGACGCAATTAAAGTCCGTGGGGAAAAGAAGACACATTGTTAGCACTTTACGAACGCGCACCACATCACAAAAGAAAAGAAGCAAGCCGAAAAATGACACAGAGGGCTGAAGAAGCACAGAACAGGCTGGCACTACGTAATCAGGCCCGGGGTTGAGAGGGAGGCGGACATCAGAGATCAACTCAAACGCAAAATCCAGCAGTTTAAAAAGATACTACTTACAGTTTGATGCTTTTATGGGAAGCTTTTTTTAACGCTGAAGCTGCGTGGCAATGTGGTGTCCTGTCTGGGGAGCAAAACGTCTCTGTCTTATCACGTCGCTTCCATCGTCGCTCTGATCGTCTTCAGAATCAGTGAGTGCTTGTTCATAAGCATCCGGCTTGTCGAAGTACTTCCAAACATCTTCGCTGTAACGTCCACGGTTCAGCTCGTCTGCTGCAATCTTTGCGGCGTCCATCTTAATTGAATTTTGAGATCTGATAGAACATCGGGCAGAGCGCATAATAAGTAGCCATGTAGGGCGGGGGCAATGACAGAGGAAACACGACCTGCTTACCCAGTATGTAAATACACACAGACAAAGTCACGCCCCTACTGCACGCTCTGAAATTAACCCCAAACAAGTCGGTTTGAACCTAAAAGTTTACACTTTTAAATATGCTAATCCTGCTGGCTTAAACTGAACGATACAATAAAGTGAAGATATAGTACTGCGCGGATGAACTCGTCTAAGAACATATCTCAGTATGTAAAAACGGTGGCCTATTTCTTTAAGTGGAGACGTTGCCCAAGGGTGGTAAATATGTTCAATTCAATATTTAAATTAGGGCTGCAACTAATTGTTTTTTTTTTTATTTATTTGGTAGGGACAGTGCAAGTTAATGAACAAGCCACACCGGATTGTAGCCTTGGGCTAATTTCCATCCGTCGTCCCCCATGCGCACTCTCAAACACACTCTCATTCATCCTGGCCTATTGTACATGTTTTTAGTGGTAGGGGAAACCGGAGTACCCGGAGGAAACCTACGCAGACACGGGGAGAACATGCAAACTCCACACAGAAAGGCCCCGGCCTTGGTGGGAATCGAACCCGGACCTTCTAGCTGTGAAGCACGAGCGCTAACCACTGTACTACCGTGCCGAATGATTATTTTGGTAATCGATTAATCTACCGATTATTTTTACGATTAATCGCTTGGCTGTGGGTGGTGTATGAAAATTGTGTTTTTAATTTGTTGGTTTTTTATCCAGAACATAGCCAGAGTCCGCCCCATTCTCTCTCGGGCCAACACGGAGACGCTAATGCATGCTTTTATCACCAGTCGTATCGACTACTGTAATGCCCTGCTCTCTGGTCTTCCCAAAAAAAATATCTCAGGTTTACAACTTTTTACAAAATTCAGCAGCTCGTGTCCTGACGAAGACCAGGAGGCGGGACCACATTACACCGGTTTTAGAGTCGCTGCATTGGCTCCCCGTGTGTTTCAGGATTATAAAGTTATTTTAATGGTTTTTAAATGTCTTAATGGTCTGGGCCCTTCTTATCTTTTAGAATTGCTTTTACCTTATGAACCTTCACGGCCCCTTCGCTCCTCCGGCAGGGGTCTCCTAGTTATTCCTAGTCAATAAAAAGACTCACGGCGAGGCGTCTTTCCAATCTTACAGCCCTCACCTCTGGAACGGCCTGAGGAGGAGCCCAGGACCACAGAGAACGTTCAGATTTTTAAGATCAGGCTCAAGACCCACCTTTTTAGCTTAGCTTTTAACTGATATCTAGTTATTTAGTCCAAATCAGGGTAACGCTTTAGAATACAGCCCGCACGCTCCAGGTGTAAGTACGGGTAACAAGTAAGTAATTACACATGTAAGTACAGGTACTCTTACAACGTGTAACAAGGGGAACAATGTGGAACAAGGCAGTAGAAAGTGTCACAAGGTGGAACAATGTGTCACAAGGCAGTAGAAACTATAACAATGTGTAACAAGGAAGTACAAAGTGTAACAATGTGTAACTACGTGTCAAGGTGTAGTAAAGATATTCAAAGAGCAATTAATGGTGCTGAGCTATCACATAGATGTGTATTATTAATAGTGCATTCATTTTAATGTTGCAGGACAACAGTATTACTGTTGTGAAATTGAAGACATGACTCCAAGCATTTCTATTGATTGTTTATTTTTTATAGTGAGACACCGTTGCCTGTAACAAGCATTAAAGTGAATGCACTATTAATAATACCACATTCCCTTTTGCCACATGCGTGCCACTATGTGATAGCTAAGCACCATTAATTGCTCTTTGAATACCTTTACTACACCTGTACACGTAGTTACACGTTGTACTGCCTTGTTACACTTTGTTCCCCCTTGTTACACTTTCTACTTCCTTGTTGCACATTGTTCCCCCTTGTTACACGTTGTAAGAGTACCTGTACTTACATGTGTAATTACTTTCTTGTTACCCGTACTTACACCTGGAACTTGCGGGCTGTATTCTAAAGCGTTACCCTAAATATTTATATATGTTGATAATTTATGATATTAGTGATTTTTTATATTTATTTCTAGCTTCCTTAATTTCCTTTACTTCTTGATTTTAAACTCTTAGGAGTGTTTTTAGATGGTTTCTTATATTTTAGGCTCTCCCAGTGTTTCCACTGAAGGGGTCCTCTGCCTCGGGAGCAGTGATAGGCTGTGTGGGTGCTGTCCTGTGGGTGCTCAGGGGGAGGTGTCTCTGTCCTGTGGGTGATCAGGTGGAGGTGTGGTGTCTCTGTCCTGTGGGTGATCAGGTGGAGGTGTGGTGTCTCTGTCCTGTGGGTGCTCAGGTGGAGGTGTGGGGTCTCTGTCCTGTGTGTGCTCAGGTGGAGGTGTGGTGTCTCTGTTCTGTGGGTGCTCAGGTGGAGGTGTGGGGTCTCTGTCCTGTGGGTGCTCAGGGGGAGGTGTCTCTGTCCTGTAGGTGCTCAGGTGGAGGTGTGGTGTCTCTGTCCTGTGGGTGATCAGGTGGAGGTGTGGTGTCTCTGTCCTGTGGGTGCTCAGGTGGAGGTGTGGTGTCTCTGTCCTGTGGGTGCTCAGGTGAAGGTGTGGTGTCTCTGTCCTGTGGGTGCTCAGGTGGAGGTGTGGGGTCTCTGTCCTGTGTGTGCTCAGGTGGAGGTGTGGTGTCTCTGTTCTGTGGGTGCTCAGGTGGAGGTGTGGTGTCTCTGTCCTGTGGGTGCTCAGGTGGAGGTGTGGTGTCTCTGTCCTGTGGGTGCTCAGGTGGAGGTGTGGTGTCTCTGTCTGTGGGTGCTCAGGTGGAGGTGTGGTGTCTCTGTCCTGTGGGTGCTCAGGTGGAGGTGTGGTGTCTCTGTCTGTGGGTGCTCAGGTGGAGGTGTGGTGTCTCTGTTCTGTGGGTGCTCAGGTGGAGGTGTGGTGTCTCTGTCCTGTGGGTGCTCAGGTGGAGGTGTGGTGTCTCTGTCCTGTGGGTGCTCAGGTGGAGGTGTGGTGTCTCTGTTCTGTGGGTGCTCAGGTGGAGGTGTGGTGTCTCTGTCCTGTGGGTGCTCAGGTGGAGGTGTGGTGTCTCTGTCCTGTGGGTGCTCAGGTGGAGGTGTGGTGTCTCTGTCCTGTGGGTGCTCAGGTGGAGGTGTGGTGTCTCTGTCCTGTGGGTGCTCAGGTGGAGGTGTGGTGTCTCTGTCTGTGGGTGCTCAGGTGGAGGTGTGGTGTCTCTGTCCTGTGGGTGCTCAGGTGGAGGTGTGGTGTCTCTGTCCTGTGGGTGCTCAGGTGGAGGTGTGGTGTCTCTGTCCTGTGGGTGCTCAGGTGGAGGTGTGGTGTCTCTGTCCTGTGGGTGCTCAGGTGGAGGTGTGGTGTCTCTGTTCTGTGGGTGCTCAGGTGGAGGTGTGGTGTCTCTGTTCTGTGGGTGCTCAGGTGGAGGTGTGGTGTCTCTGTCCTGTGGGTGCTCAGGTGGAGGTGTGGTGTCTCTGTCCTGTGGGTGCTCAGGTGGAGGTGTGGTGTCTCTGTTCTGTGGGTGCTCAGGTGAGGTGTGGTGTCTCTGTTCTGTGGGTGCTCAGGTGGAGGTGTGGTGTCTCTGTCTGTGGGTGCTCAGGTGGAGGTGTGGTGTCTCTGTCCTGTGGGTGCTCAGGTGGAGGTGTGGTGTCTCTGTCCTGTGGGTGCTCAGGTGGAGGTGTGGTGTCTCTGTCCTGTGGGTGCTCAGGTGGAGGTGTGGTGTCTCTGTCCTGTGTGTGCTCAGGTGGAGGTGTGGTGTCTCTGTTCTGTGGGTGCTCAGGTGGAGGTGTGGTGTCTCTGTCTGTCCTGTGGGTGCTCAGGTGGAGGTGTGGTGTCTCTGTCCTGTGGGTGCTCAGGTGGAGGTGTGGTGTCTCTGTCTGTGGGTGCTCAGGTGGAGGTGTGGTGTCTCTGTCCTGTGGGTGCTCAGGTGGAGGTGTGGTGTCTCTGTCCTGTGGGTGCTCAGGTGGAGGTGTGGTGTCTCTGTCTGTGGGTGCTCAGGTGGAGGGGGTTCTGTCTGTGGGTGCTCAGTGAGGGTGGTGTCTCTGTCTGTGGGTGCTCAGGTGGAGGTGTGGTGTCTCTGTTCTGTGGGTGCTCAGGTGGAGGTGTGGTGTCTCTGTCTGTGGGTGCTCAGGTGGAGGTGTGGTGTCTCTGTCCTGTGGGTGCTCAGGTGGAGGTGTGGTGTCTCTGTCCTGTGGGTGCTCAGGTGGAGGTGTGGTGTCTCTGTCCTGTGGGTGCTCAGGTGGAGGTGTGGTGTCTCTGTCCTGTGGGTGCTCAGGTGGAGGTGTGGTGTCTCTGTCCTGTGGGTGCTCAGGTGGAGGTGTGGTGTCTCTGTCCTGTGGGTGCTCAGGTGGAGGTGTGGTGTCTCTGTCCTGTGGGTGCTCAGGTGGAGGTGTGGTGTCTCTGTCCTGTGGTGCCAGGGGGTGGGTCTCTCTTGGATCAGTGCCCTGTAGCTGCGCTGGACTGCTGCTCCTGGCGCAGACGGCTCCTCAAATGGAGTTTCCACACATCTGTACCCAGCCTTATATATCTATGCATTTTATTCTGTGTGTGTGTGAGTTAGTGAGGGAGTGTAGTATGTGTAGTATGTGAAGTATGTGTGTAGACCCCTCTGTAAAGCATTTGTGATACCTATCGGTATGAAAAGTGCTTTATAAATAAAGTGATTGATTGATTGAACCGCGAAGCGGCATGATGGGTGGCTGGAAAAGAGAAGACCATGTAGGCCTGTACTTACGGTAAGAAGCTCAAACGAAGGACAAACACAGTCGTGCCATGGGGAATGGCACACAGCTCCAACCGGATGGTTGGAGTTGTGTGCTACAAGCGTGAGCGGCAATCGTATGCATAATGTGTGTCCAACATCCAACCTCTGCACGAAGCGAGAATGTAAAAAAGAAACGAGTGCTGGGTACGTCGTGTCTATATACACCCACTGACGTCACCCTGGTCATGTCCAATGGCATGATTTTATTGGTACATATTCTCGACCTCTGTGCAGCGCATACGTAGATATCCAGGTGCTAAAGTGCCGTCCTCTGGCGGTCAGGAGGATTGAAATAGAACCTACTTTGTTTTTCAAGTTAGGGTATGTAGTGTTTTGTTCACTGAAATTTTCATAAATATCTGTCTGTGTCTCATCCAATCAGAAAGAAGAATTAGCACTAAGAGCCTCCAAAAAACACTCACTTTAAGTTTACTCCTCAAGCGGCGCCACTTTAGCTTAAGGTGAGGCGTTTACATGTTCTCCCCGTGTCTGCGTAGGTTTCCTCCAGTTTCCCTTACCACTAAAAACATGTACAATAGATAAATCCTCCATTCAGGTCTTACTTACCATTAGACTGGCTCCACATCTGGAGATGGGTCTCCGTGTGAGGCACTGCCGTCGCCCACTGCTCCTTATGGGTGGCCTCAGCGGCATCGAAGGATGGGTCAAATGCAGAGGACAAATTTCCCTACGGGGACAATAAAGTATATACCTTAACCTTAATGCAATCTTGAATAGTATGAAACAAATGTAAATATACATACATGCGATGTCCTATCTCGAATTTTAGTACACATCTTTGAGTGGTGGTAATGGATGAGTGGTTGAAGGTTGGATTCCCTGCCTGTGTCCAGATGCCTATGAGACGTCCAAGATGCTATGTGAGCAATACTACCTGACCTCTCCGGACATGCACATTGCACAAGTCAATGGTGAGTTTGGAATAATACCAGTAAAGCAATGATTTTAGTAAAGGAAGCATAGAGACATTTCAACTATGAACGGATAAATATGTTAGTCCTGGCTCTCATTCCTCCAGGAAGTATTCATCGTAGTGAAGCTTAAATCATCAGCTAGACTTTGATTTGGTAGAGTTGAGGACCTTTCGTATCTATTTGCAGAAGCTTATTCTTAGCTCTTGTGGACAGAATATGACATATTCACATACATCGTCCAGTCGAGGATTTAGGCTTTGCTACGAGGAACTATTACATTTCTGAACATGTTTGTAGAGCTCTAAACTACAAGGGGCAGCCGGTTTATACATGATAATCCTGTTATTTTTCAGAGGACATTGCATTTCCTAAATAATTGCAGTCTTTGTGATTTACTAATGGCGAACACTACAATTGACATTGACATTGATTGGATTTATTTGAGTGATTATTTACAACAACATTATTGCAGTGCAGAAAACAAACAAAGCAACAAAAAACTCAAAAGGAGTAGGCCGAAGCAAGAAAGCTTATAAGTGCTTACCCCCATATTTAAAATTAATTTACATTCCGGATACAGTAATACAACATCTCATGTTTACATACAATATAACACTTTACATTACAAATTCCTGAATTACACAATTACAAATGTCCGCATTGACCTTACATATAGCAGCATTGTTAGAGAAAAGCGTTTCATGTTTTACAAGAAGAAAATCACAGGATGTTTACACGAATTCTAAAGTAAAAAGACATAACACGAAGATAGACATGTATGCAGTTTACCAATACATTTCAATTATGATTGTGATTAATTGTTCATAATGCTTTTTGGGATTGTTTGGTCATACTGTATTTTAATGGGACCGTAGTAGATTAAGTGGCTCGTTGTGGCTACGCTTGTTCTGCTAGCCTAAAGTTGCAAGCACCTGTACTTCCTATCCTTACTCATTTCCTATTGGGATTAATTTAGACCCATTCGAATAATCATATTTTCTAAATAGTCTGTGGTGGATTTTCTGGGAATACCACCAACACACAACACAGACATTGTCCATGACTGACCAGTAAGCAGCGAATAGGAGGCTCTATTCTAAAAACAAGCTTACTATTCTCTGGGGCCTGTCCATCAAAGCCCCAAGCTAAAATGATTTAATTCTATATAACAACAAACAGTGTGGTTAAAATATGATTGTCATAGTCTTCATTGATTCCCATGTCATAGTGAACCTTCTGGTGTTGCCCCTAGCCACTAGGGGGTGGTATCACCCTTGATCTAGTAAATAAAAAATATTGAAAATAAAGACTAATACACAACATAAAGTGAGGTATACTGTATAAGGATCAATTTTCACCAATTGTTGTTTTTGTCCATCTGTATTACATGATAGTAGTGCAGCTGCAACTGCACTATGTGCCCAGAACAAATTTCCCCATGTGGAACAATAAAGTTTAATTAAATTAAATTGCTAATTCAATGCTACAATGCATTGTAGTCAATATTACTGCAAGGGTTATAGATTTACGTGTGTCCTTTTAAGAATATTTTATGTATTTGTTTTATTGAATGTTAGCCTTTAGCTTTGAATCCACTAAGCAATATTCTGCCATTGTGCAGTGGAATATGGAAAAAGTTCTGATCATTGGGAGTGACAGGTGTATCAGAGAAATACATGGGCGGCACGGTAGCGCAGCGGTTAGTGCTCTCGCTTCACAGCAAGAAGGTCCCGGGTTCGATTCCCACCCGGACAGGGCCTTTCTGTGTGGAGTTTGCATGTTCTCCCCGTGCCTGCGTAGGTTTCCTCCGGGTACTCCGGTTTCCCCTACCACTAAAAACATGTACAATAGGTTCCCCTCTGGGGCCAGGACTCCCCTGAAAAAGAGATTCTTAATCTCAGTGGGACTTTCCTGGTTAAATAAAGGTCAAACAAAATAAAGGTCAAACAAACATGGCCTGTTCATATAAAAAGATGGCAGCTTAGGAAAATGGTTGAAAAATAAAAAAAATAAGCCACAGAGGACTGAGAAACAGTACAGAGTTCTACTGAATCACCGGGTGAAACGCTTAACCTTAATCAGAGGTGAGAGAAGTTAGTTTCTTTGAATAAAATGGGGACAATCGAGAGGAATTATTTTCTGCACCAAAGCTAGAAGAAGGCAGGAGAAGGCAGAATCATTTGGTGTCTTCTCGAGCTTGTATCCCATAGGCTTCCCTCTGTCGTTGTGTGTCCTTTCGATCAGAACTAACCCGAACGGTGTCCTCTGCCCACAGCCAAACAGCCGGGAGAGCCACTGAACATCGTGTACGTGCCCTCGCACCTCTACCACATGTTGTTTGAGCTCTTCAAGGTACGTGCACTTCAGGAATCACATGTGAAGTAATGTAGTAATGACATTTATCCTATATATCAGAACGCCATGAGAGCCACAGTGGAGACCCATGAGACCAGCCCCACACTTCCTCCAATCAAAGTGCGCGTGTCCCTGGGCAGTGAAGACCTCACCATCAAGGTAACCAGACCTGCTCTAGCTCAGCTTCAGTCCTGGGTTAGATCTGCTTCAGTCCTGCTCCAGATCAGCTTCAGTCCTGGGTTAGATCTGCTTCAAACCTGCTCTACTCCTGCTCTAGATGAGCTTCAGTCCTGGGTTAGATCAGCTTCAGTCCTGGGTTAGATCTGCTTTAGTCCTGGGTTAGATCTGCTTCAGTCCAGCTCCAGATCAGCTTCAGTCCTGGGTTAGATCAGCTTCAGTCCTGGGTTAGATCTGCTTTAGTCCTGGGTTAGATCTGCTTTAGTCCTGGGTTAGATCTGCTTCAGTCCTGCTCCAGATCTGCTTCAGTCATGCTCCAGATCTGCTTCAGTCCTGGTTAGATCAGCTTCAGTCCTGGGTTATATCTGCTTTAGTCCTGGGTTATATCTGCTTTAGTCCTGGGTTAGATCTGCTTTAGTCCTGGGTTAGATCAGCTTCAGTCCTGGGTTAGATCTGCTTTAGTCCTGGGTTAGATCTGCTTTAGTCCTGGGTTAGATCTGCTTCAGTCCTGCTCCAGATCTGCTTCAGTCATGCTCCAGATCTGCTTCAGTCCTGGGTTAGATCAGCTTCAGTCCTGGGTTAGATCTGCTTTAGTCCTGGGTTATATCTGCTTTAGTCCTGGGTTAGATCTGCTTTAGTCCTGGGTTAGATCTGCTTCAGTCCTGCTCCAGATCTGCTTCAGTCATGCTCCAGATCTGCTTCAGTCCTGGGTTAGATCAGCTTCAGTCCTGGGTTAGATCTGCTTTAGTCCTGGGTTATATCTGCTTTAGTCCTGGGTTAGATCTGCTTTAGTCCTGGGTTAGATCTGCTTCAGTCCTGCTCCAGATCTGCTTCAGTCCTGTGTTAGATCTGTTTCAGTCCTGTGTTAGTTGTGCTTCAGTCCTGGGTTAGATCTGCTTTAGTCCTGGGTTAGATCTGCTTTAGTCCTGCTCCAGATCTGCTTCAGTCCTGCTCAAGATCTGGAGCAGGACTGAAGCAGATCTGCTTCAGTCCTGTGTTAGATCTGCTTCAGTCCTGCTCCAGATCTGTTTCAGTCCTGTCAGATCTGTTTCAGTCCTGTGTTAGATCTGCTTTAGTCCTGCTCTAGATCTGCTTCAGTCCTGTGTTAGATCTGCTTCAGTCATGCTCCAGATCTGTTTCAGTCCTGCTCCAGATCTGCTTCAGTCCTACTCTAGATCTGCTTCAGTCCTGTGTTAGATCTGCTTCAGTCCTGCTCCAGATCTGCTTCAGTCCTGGGTTAGATCAGCTTCAGTCCTAGGTTAGATCTGCTTCAGTCCTGTTCTAGATCTACTCCAGTGCTGCTCTAGATCAGGTTTAGTCCTGCTCTAGATCTGCTTTAGTCCTGCTTCAGTCCTACTCTAGATCTGCTTCAGTCCTTGGTTAGATCAGCTTCAGTCCTAGGTTAGATCAGCTTCAGTCCTAGGTTAGATCTGCTTCAGTCCTAGGTTAGATCAGTTCCAGTGCTGCTCTAGATCTGCTTTAGTCCTGCTTCAGTCCTACTCTAGATCTGCTTCAGTCCTTGGTTAGATCAGCTTCAGTCCTAGATCAGCTTCAGTCCTAGGTTAGATCAGCTTCAGTCCTAGGTTAGATCAGCTTCAGTCCTAGGTTAGATCTGCTTCACTCCTAGGTTAGATCAGTTCCAGTGCTGCTCTAGATCTGCTTTAGTCCTGGTCCAGATCTGCTCCAGGTCCTACTCTGGATCTGCTTCAGTCCTTTGTTAGATCAGCTTCAGTCCTAGGTTAGATCAGCTTCAGTCCTGCTCCAGATCTGCTCCAGTGCTGCTCTAGATTAGGGATGGTCCGATATGAAAATCTTCTGCCGATATCGATATCCGATATTTGCCTCGCTGCTGTGGCCGATATCCGATATTTGACGATATTTATTTTTGTTAAAAATCAATAGAAAGTCTCACTCAAATGTTGTAAAGTTTTCAAATTATCGTTCCACTATGGGAAAATAAACAATACAGTGCTTGGTGTGTCTGGAACACACTGCTTCACACACTATGATGGAACAAACAATCCTTTTTATTAGAAAAATATTAAACAGATCAAATACATTTTTGTGAGTGAAATGTCATTTTGTTTTGGCTAAATATTTACTCAGACCTACTGTACTTATTATTATACTTTCACCCATCTCCTCTATTAATGGGAAACAGTGACACTGGGAATATGCTACTATTTATTGTATTTTTGATTTAACCCTTGTGTCATCCTTTAATTTTCTTACTTTCGTTACCCTAGTGTACAAAAATGTACACGCTTTTCAAACTGCTATAAAAACCACATACTTTCATCTTTTTTCAAAAAATTTTCACAAATTTGAAGATTCACTTCTCACCTTCTCAAAACTACCAAACATGTTGTTTATTTTGGGTTTTTAACCCTTTATATGCCAGTTTCAAAACAAAAACTTTGAATTTTGTGTTCCAAAACAACATAAAAATCTCATTATCTTTAGAATAATGAATAGTAGAGAGCTGAGGCTTTGGTGGATTTTAGGGCCTTGGATGTGTCAAAGTTGAGCCAAAAATTGATTTGATTGCATTTGTAGTTTTTCTGTAATGAGAGATTTACAACTTTCCATACGTTCGTTACCCTAGAGTACAAAAATGTACACGCTTTTCAAACTGCTATAAAAACCACATACTGTCATCTTTTTTCAAAATTTTTTCACAAATCTGAAGATTCACTTCTCACCTTCTCGGAACTACCAAACATGTTGTTTATTTTGGGTTTTTAACCCTTTGTTTGCCTGTTTGAAAACAAAAACTTTGAACTACAGAACAACATAAAAACCTCATTATCTTTAGAATAATGAATAGTACAGAGCTGAGGCTTTGGTGGATTTTAGGGCCTTGTGTCAAAGTTGAGCCAAAATGGATTTGAAGCATTTGTAGTTTTTCTGTAGTGGACGATTCTTTATGTCAAAATGTTCTAGTCTCCATTGACTTCCATTATAAAGAAATTCATGACTTCTAATTTTATTTGCTCTCCTATCACCATATAAAGTCATATATTTTATAATGTCAGCATTTCATTTTGAAGAACAAGAGTCAGATTTGACATTTTGACTGTATTTTTTCAGTTTGGACTTTGTTCCTATTGTTGGCAGATGAATGAAATTGTGGTATTTTCCCATTAGAATATAATGGGGCCATGGCAGAACCTGGGACTTTTCTGCCATAAAACTTCAGATTTTAAATCTCACTGCAATACAGGAAAAAAGTAACATATCTGTGATGTCAGCGTTTCATTTTGAAGAAAAGGAGTTGAATTTGACATTTCCACTGCATTTCAGAATGTTCCACTTTTCTAACATTGTACACAGATGCATGTATCTTCAGTCAGCTTATACTGAAGCTGTGGCCGAGGGGGAAACAATAGGATTTGTTGGCCTTTGTGTTTCCTATAAAATATATGAATAATTTTAAAAATAACACGTGATTTATCAACAATAATGTTTAGTGTGAAGATTTTTACAGTTTAGAAATCTTAGACATCAAAAAAGCTCAGTGGAGAGCGTCACAATCAGTGGTGAGTTTTGAAGCAGAAAAGTCTCTGTTTGGAAAATGAGGCCTATGTTTGTAAACCTGAGGGAAACGCATGAATAAATCCAGACTGCAGCTCTTTGTCCAGGTTTTTGTGTGTGTTGAGGTCACTTTGAGCTGCTAATTAATATTTTTGCACAAAACAACTCAAAAATGAGTTTAGGCTCCACCCACCGCGCTCCTGTTATCACATAAACACAGAGTTTACAAACTGTAGAATATGGCAACAACACTGGCATGGCCAACTGTCAAAAAAAAATTTAAATATATAAAATACAGTAAAAATGTCAAATTTCACTAATTTTCTTCCAAATGAAACCCTGATGTCACAGATTGAGTGATTTTATGCCGTATTTCAGTGAGATTTAAAAATTGAAGTTTTCATGGTAAAGTCCAATGGAAATTCCTTATTTCCATTATATTCAATAGGAAAAATACAGTGATTTTATTCATGTGCCAACAATGGGAATGAGGTCCAATCTGATGAAATTCAGTAAAAATGTTCAAATTAATTCTTTTTCTTCCAAATGAAATGCTGACATTGTAAAAAGTTAAGTTTTAAACGGCTCTGGAAGAGCAAAGAAAAACATGTGTTTATAATGGAAGTCAATGGGGCTGTTTCAGCCGCTGCCATTTTCAAATAAAGAATCGTCCACTACAGAAAAACTACAAATGCTTCAAATCAATTTTTGGCTCATCTTTGACACATCCAAGGCCCGAAAATCCACCAAAGCCTCAGCTCTCTACTATTCATTATTCTAAAGATAATGAGGTTTTTATGTTGTTTTGGAACACAAAATTCAAAGTTTTTGTTTTGAAACTGGCATATAAAGGGTTAAAAACCCAAAATAAACAACATGTTTGGTAGTTTTGAGAAGGTGAGAAGTGAATCTTCAAATTTGTGAACATTTTTTGAAAAAAGATGAAAGTATGTGGTTTTTATACCAGTTTGAAAAGCGTGTACATTTTTGAACACTAGGATAACGAACGTATAGAAAATGCAGATCTCCAATATAAAAGACATGAGAGAAAAACAAACACTGGATTCTGAAATTTGGCTCGATAGAACATTTTCTGCCGAAATCCACGTCTCAAGCTGCAACACAGACAAAATGGTCAGGAAATGAAAAAAAAAATCTTGCAAAATGTACAAAAATGTACATAGGATAACATAAGGGATAAATATGTAGCCTACCATGTTGTTTAAGTTACATGTTTTAACTTTAGACAAATCTGATGGACTTCTCTGAGGACAGCTCTGTAAGAAACTGTGGCAAAAAATAGCATCATGTCACTTTAACAGCACCTTATACTGAACTTATGAGGCCAGACTGAAGATTTAGAGTTGGTTTAGAGCAGGCAAAAGGCAAACAGTAGATTTACAAGATTAGCATGAGCGTTGGACTGCATTGTTTTCAATGAAAAATGCGCTAACGATCGCAAATGCTTCTACTTAAATATGCGCGAAAATGTGGACATAATGACCCGTGAAAACGAGGCGTTAACATGACAAAAGTGGGCACAGTAAACGTGAATACATCCATTATCATCAGTGTAGATGACAGAAAGCCAATACGTGTTGTAGCCTTTAGCCTGTTAGAAGCTATGCTACGCTAACAAATTGAAAGTTATAAATCTGCCGTCAGGTCGGAGAAACTTTTGCAACACTCACCACTCAGATGTAGCGACAATCCATCAGAAAAAGATTCATGTTTCAGTTTTAGTCCAGTTTGTAACAGCAGCAACTTGTGGCTCGGTAGCTCTGTGGTGTCCAAGTGTCCGCTCCACTTTGCTTAAACTGAGTAAAAACATACTTTCTTTTGGAGACGTGTGAATTTATGCTGGAATTTCTTTATTTTTAGGAGCCACTGTTTATTTCAGATCATTTGAATAAACCTTTGCCAGTGCAGCCCGTCTACACTGCTGCATGCATTCAAGTGTGCTACGACATTACGGCACAGTAATTAATTACAAGAAAAGAAAAAAAATACCGGCCGATATGTTCCCATATCGGACCGATACCAATATGTGAAAAAAATGACAAATATCGGCGGCGCCGATATATCGGCCATCCCTACTCTAGATCAGCTTTAGTCCTGCTCTAGATCTGCTTCAGTGCTGCTCTAGATCTGCTTCAGTCCTGCTATAGATCTGCTTCAGGCCTATGTTAGATCTGCTTCAGTCCTACTCTAGATCTGCTTCAGTCCTATGTTAGATCTGCTTCAGGCCTATGTTAGATCAGCTTCAGGCCTATGTTAGATCTGCTTCAGTCCTATGTTAGATCTGCTTCAGTCCTATGTTAGATCTGCTTCAGGCCTATGTTAGATCTGCTTCAGTCCTATGTTAGATCTGCTTCAGTCCTATTTTAGATCTGCTTCAGTCCTATGTTAGATCTGCTTCAGTCCTATGTTAGATCTGCTTCAGTCCTACTCTAGATCTGCTTCAGTCCTATGTTAGATCTGCTTCAGTCCTATGTTAGATCTGCTTCAGTCCTACTCTAGATCTGCTTCAGTCCTATGTTAGATCTGCTTCAGTCCTACTCTAGACCTGCTTCAGTCCTATGTTAGATCTGCTTCAGTCCTATGTTAGATCTGCTTCAGTCCTGCTCTAGATCTGCTTCAGTCCTATGTTAGATCTGCTTCAGTCCTACTCTAAATCTGCTTCAGTCCTATGTTAGATCTGCTTCAGTCCTACTCTAGATCTGCTTCAGGCCTATGTTAGATCTGCTTCAGTCCTACTCTAGATCTGCTTGAGTCCTGGGTTAGATCTGCTTTAATCCTGGGTTTTATCTGCTTCAGTCCTGCTCCAGATCTGCTTCTGTCCTACTCTAGATCTGCTTCTGTCCTACTCTAGATATGCTCCAGGTCCTGCTCTACATCTACTTCTGTCCTGGGTTAGATCTGCTTCAGTTCTTCTGTTTTAGTCCTACTCCTGATCTGCTTCAGTTCTTCTCTAGATCTGCTTCTGTCCTGCTCTAGATCTTTCCAGGCCTGGCTTAGTTCTGCTTCAGTCATGGGTTAGATCTAGTCCTGATTTTATCATGCTGGTTTAATAATGACTCGTGTGTCTTATTTGTTGTATTTGCTGGAGTGTCCCTCATCCAAAGACAGCCGGTCCAGACCGTATCCCCACAGATCTAGAGGACAGCCAGGTTAATCAGGTCCTTGGATGTAACATGCATCTGGAGCACAGTGAGAAGTGAGAAAAGGAAAACTCTCCTTCCCTCTGTTATTAACACAAATGATGTTGTCTCAGGTAAAAATAAAATATACATACAGTAACTACATTCTTAAAGACACTGAAGTAAATCAAGCCCCTGTACTGTACTGTACCTTGGCTGCCCTCAGTTTGCTTGAGGCCTACAGTGTTAGTCCTGCTTTAAGCCTCTGACACAAAGCCAAATGAGGGCACAGAATTCATAGTTCACTTTGCACTGAACTATCAGCAGGTTGCACCAATACTGGCACTTCACATCTATTCATGAGGGAATGGAACTAACACCAGCATGAGGCCAGTCAAAGGTCAACAATAGCCAGGTGTTTATAAAGGAGGTCTTTAGAGCTCTCATTGGGTGTGGGTGATGACACCATACCAGTTCTCATTCAACTGGTATGGTGTCATCGCCCACACCTTAAGGCAGACATAAACTTATTTTTAAACTTATTTTAGATTGGGTTTAATATAGGCTACTTAACCTCTTAACCCCCGCCTGAACCGAGCACATTTTCTCCAGTTTGGCTTTATCCAAATCTACAAGCTTAAAAAAGAAGCATCAAAATAGCGTTGAAAACGAGGATGAAAACACAACAAAAAGTGACCCAAAAAAGCAATGAAAATGCCACAAAAAGAGACAAAAAAGAGACAAAACTGTGACAAAAAACGCAACATGCCAAAAAAATTACAATCACTTTTGTAAGTCTTAGCTTTCAAATGAGGCGTTACACTGTTGCGCTCCAGTCCAGAAGCTTTTAGATTTGGGTAAAACCGAACTGGAGAAAATGTGCTTGGTTCATGTGGGGGTTTCTCCAATTCGCCTTTACCCAAAACTAAAAGCAATAAAATTCACCCATCTCCTCTATTAATGGGAAACGGTGACACTGGGAATATACTACTACTTATTGTATTTTTGATTTAAATATGTAGCCTACCATGTTGTTAAAGTTACATGTTTTAACTTTAAACAAATCTGATGGACTTCTCTGAGGACAGCTCTGTAAGAAACTGTGGATTGCAAAAAATAGCATCATGTCACTTTAACAGCACCTTATACTGAACTTATGAGGCCAGACTGAAGATTTAGAGTTGGTTTAGAGCAGGCAAAAGGCAAAGAGTAGATTTACAAGATTAGCATGAGCGTTGGACTGCATTGTTTTCGATGAAAAATGCGCTAACGATCGCAATGCTTCTACTTAAATATGCGCGAAAATGTTGACATAATGACCCGTGAAAACGAGGCGTTAACATGACAAAAGTGGGCACAGTAAACGTGAATACATCCATTATCATCAGTGTAGATGACAGAAAGCCAATACGTGTTGTAGCCTTTAGCCTGTTAGAAGCTATGCTACGCTAACAAATTGAACGTTATAAATCTGCCGTCAGGACGGAGAAACTTTTGCAACACTCACCACTCAGATGTAGCGACAATCCATCAGAAAAAGATTCATGTTACTCAAAATAATGTCCATGGAGGCAGTTTTAGTCCAGTTTGTTACAGCAGCAACTTGTGGCTCTGTAGCTCTGTGGTGTCCAAGTGTCCGCTCCACTTTGCTTAAACTGAGTAAAAACATACTTTCTTTTGGAGACGTGTGAATTTATGCTGGAGTTTCTTTATTTTTAGGAGCCACTGTTTATTTCAGATCATTTGAATAAACCTTTGCCAGTGCAGCCCGTCTACACTGCTGCATGCATTCAAGTGTGCTACGACATTACGGCACAGTAATTAATTACAAGAAAAGAAAAAAAATATCGGCCGATATTTTCCCATATCGGACCGATAACGATATGTGAAAAATTGACAAATATTGGCAGCGCCGATATATCGGCCATCCCTACTCTAGATCAGCTTTAGTCCTGCTCTAGATCTGCTTCAGTGCTGCTCTAGATCTGCTTCAGTCCTGCTCTAGATCAGCTCAGTCCTATGTTAGATCTGCTTCAGTCCTATGTTAGATCTGCTTCAGTCCTATGTTAGATCTGCTTCAGTTTTCTCTAGATCTGCTTCAGTCCTGCTCTAGATCTGCTTCAGTCCTATGTTAGATCTGCTTCAGTCCTATGTTAGATCTGCTTCAGTCCTACTCTAGATCTGCTTCAGTCCTATGTTAGATCCGCTTCAGTCCTATGTTAGATCTGCTTCAGTCCTACTCTAGATCTGCTTCAGTCCTATGTTAGAGCTGCTTCAGTCCTATGTTAGATCTGCTTCAGTCCTATGTTAGATCTGCTCAGTCCTACTCTAGATCTGCTTCAGTCCTATGTTAGATCTGCTTCAGTCCTACTCTAGATCTGCTTCAGTCCTATGTTAGATCTGCTTCAGTCCTACTCTAGATCTGCTTCAGTCCTATGTTAGATCTGCTTCAGTCCTATGTTAGATCTGCTTCAGTCCTATGTTAGCTCTGCTTCAGTCCTACTCTAGATCTGCTTCAGTCCTATGTTAGATCTGCTTCAGTCCTCTGTTAGCTCTGCTTCAGTCCTACTCTAGATCTGCTTCAGTCCTATGTTAGATCTGCTTCAGTCCTACTCTAGATCTGCTTCAGTCCTATGTTAGATCTGCTTCAGTCCTATTCTAGATCTGCTTCAGTCCTATGTTAGATCTGCTTCAGTCCTATTTTAGATCTGCTTCAGTCCTATGTTAGATCTGCTTCAGTCCTATTTTAGATCTGCTTCAGTCCTATGTTAGATCTGCTTCAGTCCTACTCTAGATCTGCTTCAGTCCTATGTTAGATCTGCTTCAGTCCTATGTTAGATCTGCTTCAGTTCTTCTCTAGATCTGCTTCAGTCCTGCTCTAGATCTGCTTCAGTCCTATGTTAGATCTGCTTCAGTCCTACTCTAGATCTGCTTCAGGCCTATGTTAGATCTCTTCAGTCCTACTCTAGATATGCTTCGCCTATGTTAGATCTGCTTCAGTCCTATGTTAGCTCTGCTTCAGTCCTACTCTAGATCTGCTTCAGGCCTATGTTAGATCTGCTTTCAGTCCTACTCTAGATTGCTTCAGGCCTATGTTAGATCTGCTTCAGGCCTATGTTAGATCTGCTTCAGTCCTACTCTAGATCTGCTTGAGTCCTGGGTTAGATCTGCTTTAATCCTGGGTTTTATCTGCTTCAGTCCTGCTCCAGATCTGCTTCTGTCCTACTCTAGATCTGCTTCTGTCCTACTCTAGATATGCTCCAGGTCCTGCTCTACATCTACTTCTGTCCTGGGTTAGATCTGCTTCAGTTCTTCTTTTAGTCCTACTCCTGATCTGCTTCAGTTCTTCTCTAGATCTGCTTCTGTCCTGCTCTAGATCTTTTCCAGGCCTTGCTTAGTTCTGCTTCAGTCATGGGTTAGATCTAGTCCTGATTTTATCATGCTGGTTTAATAATGACTCGCGTGTCTTATTTGTTGTATTTGCTGGAGTGTCCTCATCCAAAGACAGCCGGTCCAGACCGTATCCCCACAGATCTAGAGGACAGCCAGGTTAATCAGGTCCTTGGATGTAACATGCATCTGGAGCACAGTGAGAAGTGAGAAAAGGAAAACTCTCCTTCCCTCTGTTATTAACACAAATGATGTTGTCTCAGGTAAAAATAAAATATACATACAGTAACTACATTCTTAAAGACACTGAAGTAAATCAAGCCCTGTACTGTACTGTACCTTGGCTGCCCTCAGTTTGCTTGAGGCCTACAGTGTTAGTCCTGCTTTAAGCCTCTGACACAAAGCCAAATGAGGGCACAGAATTCATAGTTCACTTTGCACTGAACTATCAGCAGGTTGCACCAATACTGGCACTTCACATCTATTCATGAGGGAATGGAACTAACACCAGCATGAGGCCAGTCAAAGGTCAACAATAGCCAGGTGTTTATAAAGAGGTATTTAGAGCTCTCATTGGGTGTGGGTGATGACACCATACCAGTTCTCATTCAACTGGTATGGTGTCATCGCCCACACCTTAAGGCAGACATAAACTTATTTTTAAACTTATTTTAGATTGGGTTTAATATAGGCTACTTAACCTCTTAACCCCCGCCTGAACCGAGCACATTTTCTCCAGTTTGGCTTTATCCAAATCTACAAGCTTAAAAAAGAAGCATCAAAATAGCGTTGAAAACGAGGATGAAACACAACAAAAAGTGACCCAAAAAAAGCAATGAAAATGCCACAAAAAGAGACAAAAAAGAGACAAAACTGTGACAAAAAACGCAACATGCCAAAAAAATTACAATCACTTTTGTAAGTCTTAGCTTTCAAATGAGGCGTTACACTGTTGCGCTCCAGTCCAGAAGCTTTTAGATTTGGGTAAAACCGAACTGGAGAAAATGTGCTTGGTTCATGTGGGGGTTTCTCCAATTCGCCTTTACCCAAAACTAAAAGCAATAAAATTCACCCATCTCCTCTATTAATGGGAAACGGTGACACTGGGAATATACTACTACTTATTGTATTTTTGATTTAAATATGTAGCCTACCATGTTGTTAAAGTTACATGTTTTAACTTTAAACAAATCTGATGGACTTCTCTGAGGACAGCTCTGTAAGAAACTGTGGATTGCAAAAATAGCATCATGTCACTTTAACAGCACCTTATACTGAACTTATGAGGCCAGACTGAAGATTTAGAGTTGGTTTAGAGCAGGCAAAAGGCAAACAGTAGATTTACAAGATTAGCATGAGCGTTGGACTGCATTGTTTTCGATTGAAAAATGCGCTAACGATCGCAAATGCTTCTACTTAAATATGCGCGAAAATGTGGACATAATGACCCGTGAAAACGAGGCGTTAACATGACAAAAGTGGGCACAGTGAACGTGAATTATCATCAGTGTAGATGACAGAAAGCCAATACGTGTTGTAGCCTTTATCCTGTTAGCAGCTATGCTACGCTAACAAATTGAACGTTATAAATCTGCCGTCAGGACGGAGAACTTTTGCAACACTCACCACTCAGATGTAGCGACAATCCATCAGAAAAAGATTCATATTAATCCTGACTCAAAATAATGTCCATGGAGCAGTTTTAGTCCAGTTTGTTACAGCAGCAACTTGTGGCTCTGTAGCTCTGTGGTGTCCAAGTGTCCGCTCCACTTTGCTTAAACTGAGTAAAAACATACTTTCTTTTGGAGACGTGTGAATTTATGCTGGAGTTTCTTTATTTTTAGGAGCCACTGTTTATTTCAGATCATTTGAATAAACCTTTGCCAGTGCAGCCCGTCTACACTGCTGCATGCATTCAAGTGTGCTACGACATTACGGCACAGTAATTAATTACAAGAAAAGAAAAAAAATATCGGCCGATATTTTCCCATATCGGACCGATAACGATATGTGAAAATTGACAAATATTGGCAGCGCCGATATATCGGCCATCCCTACTCTAGATCAGCTTTAGTCCTGCTCTAGATCTGCTTCAGTGCTGCTCTAGATCTGCTTCAGTCCTGCTCTAGATCAGCTTCAGTCCTATGTTAGATCGCTTCAGTCCTATGTTAGATCTGCTTCAGTCCTATGTTAGATCTGCTTCAGTTCTTCTCTAGATCTGCTTCAGTCCTGCTCTAGATCTGCTTCAGTCCTATGTTAGATCTGCTTCAGTCCTATGTTAGATCTGCTTCAGTCCTACTCTAGATCTGCTTGAGTCCTTGGTTAGATCTGCTTTAATCCTGGGTTTTATCTGCTTCAGTCCTGCTCCAGATCTGCTTCTGTCCTACTCTAGATCTGCTTCTGTCCTACTCTAGATATGCTCCAGGTCCCTGCTCTACATCTACTTCTGTCCTGGGTTAGATCTGCTTCAGTTCTTCTGTTTTAGTCCTACTCCTGATTGCTTCAGTTCTTCTCTAGATCTGCTTCAGTCCTGCTCTAGATCTGTTCCAGGCCTGGCTTAGTTCTGCTTCAGTCCTGGGTTAGATCTAGTCCTGATTTTATCATGCTGGTTTAATAATGACTCGCGTGTCTTATTTGTTGTATTTGCTGGAGTGTCCCTCATCCAAAGACAGCCGGTCCAGACCGTATCCCCACAGATCTAGAGGACAGCCAGGTTAATCAGGTCCTTGGATGTAACATGCATCTGGAGCACAGTGAGAAGTGAGAAAGGAAACTCTCCTTCCTCTGTTATTAACACAAATGATGTTGTCTCAGGAAAAAATAAAATATACATACAGTAACTACATTCTTAAAGACACTGAAGTAATCAAGCCCTGTACTGTACTGTACCTTGGCTGCCCTCAGTTGCTTGAGGCCTACAGTGTTAGTCCTGCTTTAAGCCTCTGACACAAGCCAATGAGGGCACAGAATTCATAGTTCACTTTGCACTGAACTATCAGCAGGTTGCACCAATACTGGCACTTCACATCTATTCATGAGGGAATGGAACTAACACCAGCATGAGGCCAGTCAAAGGTCAACAATAGCCAGGTGTTTATAAAGGAGGTCTTTAGAGCTCTCATTGGGTGTGGGTGATGACACCATACCAGTTCTCATTCAACTGGTATGGTGTCATCGCCCACACCTTAAGGCAGACATAAACTTATTTTTAAACTTATTTTAGATTGGGTTTAATATAGGCTACTTAACCTCTTAACCCCCGCCTGAACCGAGCACATTTTCTCCAGTTTGGCTTTATCCAAATCTACAAGCTTAAAAAAGAAGCATCAAAATAGCGTTGAAACGAGGATGAAAACACAACAAAAAGTGACCCAAAAAAAGCAATGAAAATGCCACAAAAAGAGACAAAAAGAGACAAAAACTGTGACAAAAAACGCAACATGCCAAAAAATTACAATCACTTTTGTAAGTCTTAGCTTTCAAATGAGGCGTTACACTGTTGCGCTCCAGTCCAGAAGCTTTTAGATTTGGGTAAACCGAACTGGAGAAATGTGCTTGGTTCATGTGGGGGTTTCTCCAATTCGCCTTTACCCAAAACTAAAAGCAATAAAATTCACCCATCTCCTCTATTAATGGGAAACGGTGACACTGGGAATATACTACTACTTATTGTATTTTTGATTTAATATGTAGCCTACCATGTTGTTAAAGTTACATGTTTTAACTTTAAACAAATCTGATGGACTTCTCTGAGGACAGCTCTGTAAGAAACTGTGGATTGCAAAAAATAGCATCATGTCACTTTAACAGCACCTTATACTGAACTTATGAGGCCAGACTGAAGATTTAGAGTTGGTTTAGAGCAGGCAAAAGGCAAACAGTAGATTTACAAGATTAGCATGAGCGTTGGACTGCATTGTTTTCGATGAAAAATGCGCTAACGATCGCAAATGCTTCTACTTAAATATGCGCGAAAATGTTGACATAATGACCCGTGAAAACGAGGCGTTAACATGACAAAAGTGGGCACAGTAAACGTGAATACATCCATTATCATCAGTGTAGATGACAGAAAGCCAATACGTGTTGTAGCCTTTAGCCTGTTAGAAGCTATGCTACGCTAACAAATTGAACGTTATAAATCTGCCGTCAGGACGGAGAAACTTTTGCAACACTCACCACTCAGATGTAGCGACAATCCATCAGAAAAAGATTCATGTTACTCAAATAATGTCCATGGAGGCAGTTTTAGTCCAGTTTGTTACAGCAGCAACTTGTGGCTCTGTAGCTCTGTGGTGTCCAAGTGTCCGCTCCACTTTGCTTAAACTGAGTAAAACATACTTTCTTTTGGAGACGTGTGAATTTATGCTGGAGTTTCTTTTTTTTTAGGAGCCACTGTTTATTTCAGATCATTTGAATAAACCTTTGCCAGTGCAGCCCGTCTACACTGCTGCATGCATTCAAGTGTGCTACGACATTACGGCACAGTAATTAATTACAAGAAAAGAAAAAAAAATATCGGCCGATATTTTCCCATATCGGACCGATAACGATATGTGAAAATTGACAAATATTGGCAGCGCCGATATATCGGCCATCCCTACTCTAGATCAGCTTTAGTCCTGCTCTAGATCTGCTTCAGTGCTGCTCTAGATCTGCTTCAGTCCTGCTCTAGATCAGCTTCAGTCCTATGTTAGATCTGCTTCAGTCCTATGTTAGATCTGCTTCAGTCCTATGTTAGATCTGCTTCAGTCCTATGTTAGATCTGCTTCAGTCCTATGTTAGATCTGCTTCCAGTCCTATGTTAGATCTGCTTCAGTTTCTTCTCTAGATCTGCTTCAGTCCTGCTCTAGATCCTAGAGATCTGCTTCAGTCCTATGTTAGATCTGCTTCAGTCCTATGTTAGATCCGCTTCAGTCCTAGTTAGATCTGCTTCAGTCCTACTCTAGATCTGCTTCAGTCCTATGTTAGAGTGCTTCAGTCCTATGTTAGATCTGCTTCAGTCCTATGTTAGATCTGCTTCAGTCCTACTCTAGATCTGCTTCAGTCCTATGTTAGATCTGCTTCAGTCCTACTCTGATCTGCTTCAGTCCTATGTTAGATCTGCTTCAGTCCTACTCTAGATCTGCTTCAGTCCTATGTTAGATCTGCTTCAGGCTTATGTTAGATCTGCGTCAGCCTATGTAATGCTGCGTTTACACATAACGACGACGAGTCACGAATGCCACGAATCCATTATTCGTGGCCGAGGATCACGAATGTGATGATTCGGGGTAGAGGTTTCACGCACCCGCCACAATTGTTGCGACCTGTTACTACGCGTTACGATTAATGGCACGAATTATTACGCACGGTCACGAACATGCGTCCCGCAATGCTGCGGGCTGTGACGCTCTGTTGCGTGGTGTTGCGTGGTATTGCGAGGTGTTGCGGTCTGTTACAGGTCATTGGGAATTGTCGAGTTCTGTCAGAAATCTGTCAAGAATCGGGCGAATGTGGACAAACCGCCTGCCGCACACACCGGGTTGGAGGCGGAGCAGAGGCGTCTTGGTCCGCCGTGCTCTCACCTGCCTCATTGGGCTCTTGCCAATCGGGTTAAGCAAAAGCAAAGACCAGCTGAGCGTCGGGACTGTCCATATACTGTAGAATAGCAAACGTTTTTCACAGTCTATGAAAAACTGAACTTAGATCAAACCCAAACTAAGTCATATGCTCCTGTCAAACACTGAATCTATCAAGACAAACTATAGCAATAAACACACGCGCTTTATGTCAAATGAGTCTGTGCAACAGCGGCACATTCAGCCTGACTTTACTCCACATTAAGCATAAAAACACTACACTCACTGCGCACTCGATCTTCTGGGGATCTGTCGTAGAACTCTTCACCTCTTTATCCATGACTCTCACTCATCTGGTTGATCATTAGCTCCATTTGGCAAAACTTCTTTTGCATAATCCAGAACAACAGGCCTGTCTCCACCTGCCCTACGCCCATCACCGCTTGTTTTACATGTCTAAAGTTGTAAATAAGTCTTAACACTTATCCATGTTATAGCTGCTGTAACCACGCGTTGTTGTTTGGGTCAGTGCGTATGGGAGCGTGGGAGATGCATTCAGGGACAGTAAACAGTGCGGGAAAGGCGCACTTCTTACTGTCCCTTTTCTTATTTCCACAAACGCGCGGAAAATCGGGACAAATATATAACAGTCGGGTTCTCCAGCGAGGCGGCAATAGGGGGTGGCAGGGATTGGCTCCCAAACATTAGGAGGAACGACTACAGGAAGAAAAGCCCGCGTAACAACTTCAGCACCTGAGGAGCGGCAGGAGCAGGTGCTGTCCCGGGCCCTGGGAGCACGGAACTGGCCGACTTTTGTGGACTTTTCTTTGCATAGTGCAGTACGAACATTAACTTTTTCGGCGTAGCGTGTGTTTCTATCAATTCTGAGCGTGAAAACAGTGATTCTGCACTACGAAATGCTTTACGAATCTCTCACGCTGAATTACGAAGCGCCACTACGCATCACGAAAGGACACGCTCTGTTGCGAACTTCCACGAACAGAGGGTGAATCGTGACTCATTCGTTGGAAGATTTTTTGACAGCCAAAAAACCTTTCTCCCACGAAAACATCACGAATGCACGAGCTGAATGCGTTTCTATTAAGAATCCATCAAGATGCGTTAAGTCAAGTCACGAACGTCACGGGAATGACGGAAAATGGCCATTCGTAACGCACGTGACTTATGTGTAAACGGCAGCATTAGATCTGCTCAGTCCTATGTTATATCTGCTCAGTCCTACTCTAGATCTCTTCAGGCCTATGTTAGTCTGCTTCAGTCCTACTCTTAGATCTTGCCTTCAGCCGATGTTAAGATCGGCTTCAGTCCTATGTGTAGATCTGCTTCAGTCCTATGTTAGATCTGCTTCAGTCCTCTGTTAGCTCTAGCTTCAGGCCTATGTTAGATCTGCTTTCTCCTTTACCTAGATCTGGTTCAGTCCTATTTAGATCTGCTTCAGTCCACTCTAGGATCTGCTTCAGTTCCTTATGTTAGATTGCTTCAGTCCTATTCTAGATCTGCCTTCAGTCCTATTGTTAAGATCTGCTTCAGTCCTATTTTAGATCTGCTTCAGTCTATGTTAGATCTGCTTCAGTCCTATTTTTAGATCTGCTTTCAGTCCTATGTTAGATCTGCTTCAGTCCTACTCTAGATCTGCTTCAGTCTATGTTAGAATCTGTTCAGTTCCTATGTTTAGATCTGCTTTCAGTTCTTTCATCTAGATCTGCTTCGTCCTTGCTCTAGATCTGCTTCAGTTCCTATGTTAGATCTGCTTCAGTCCTACTCTAGGATCTGCTTCAGTCCTACTCTAGAATCTGCTTCAGGGCCTATGTTAGATCTGCTTTCCAGTCTTTACTCTAGATATGTTCAGGCCTATGCTTAGAAATCGCTTCAGGCCTATGTTAGATCTGCTTCAAAGTCCTACTCTAGATCTGCTTGAGTCCTGGGTTAGATTCTGCTTTAATCCTGGGTTTTATCTGCTTCAGTCCTGCTCCAGATCTGCTTCTGTCCTTACCTCTAGATTCTGTTCTGTCCTACAATCTAATATGCTCCAGGTCCTGCTCTCATCTACTTCTGTCCTTGTGTTAGATTCTTGCTTTCAGTTCTTCTGTTTTAGTCCTTACTCCTGATCTGCTTCAGTTCTCTCTAGATCTGCTTCTGTCCTGCTCTAGATCTTTCCAGGCCTGGCTTAGTTCTGCTTCAGTCATGGTTAGTCTAGTCCTGATTTTATCATGCTGGTTTAATTAATGACTCGCGTGTCTTATTTGTTGTATTTGGCTGGAGTGATCCCTCATCCCAAAAGACAGCCGGTCCAGACGCTATCCCACGATCTAGAGGACAGCCAGGTTTAATCAGGTCCTTGGATGTAACATGCATCTGGAGCCAGTGAGAAGTGAGAAAAGGAAAAACTCTCCTTCCCTCTGTTATTAACACAATGATGTTGTCCAGGTAAAAATAAAATAACATTACAGTAACTACATTCTTAAAGGGACACTGAAGTAATCAGCCCCTGTACTGTTACTGTACCTTGCTGCCCTCAGTTTGCTCCCCTGAGGCCTACCAGTTGTTAGTCCTTGGTTTAAGCCTTCTGCACAAAAGCCAAATGAGGGCACAGAATTCATAGTTTCACTTTGCACTGAACTATCAAGCATGTTGCACCAATATGGCACTTCACATCTATTCATGATGGAATGGAACTAACACCAGCATTTGAGGCCAGATCAAAGTCAACAATAGCCAGGTGTTTATAAAGGAGGTCTTTAGAGCTCTCATTGGGTGTGGGTGATGACACCATACCAGTTCTCTTCAACTGGTATGTTGTTCATCGCCCACACCCTTAAGGCAGACATAACTTATTTTTTAAACTTATTTAGATTGGGTTTAATATAGGTACTTAACCTCTTAAACCCCGCCTGAACCGAGCACATTTCTCCAGTTTGGCTTTATCCAATCTACAAGCTTAAAAAAAAGAAAGCATCAAAATAGCGTTGAAAACGAGATGAAAACACAACAAAAAGATGACCCAAAAAGCAATGGAAAACGCCACAAAAAGGAGACAAAAAGAGACAAACTGTGACAAAAAACGCAACTGCCCAAAAAAATTACAATCACTTTTGTAAGTCTTAGCTTTCAAATGAGGCGTTACACTGTTGCGCTCCAGTCCAGAAGCTTTTAGATTTGGGTAAAACCGACTGGAGAAAATGTGCTTGGTTCATGTGTGGGTTTCTCCAATTCGCTGTTACCCAAAACTAAAGCAATTTAAATTCACCCAACTCCTCTATTAATGGGAAACGGTGACACTGGGAATATACTACTACTTATTGTATTTTTGATTTAAATAGTAGCCTCCATGTTTGTTAAAGTTACATGTTTTTAAACTTTAAACAAATCTTGATGGACTTCTTGAGGACAGCTCTGTTAAGAAACTGTGGATTTGCAAAAAATAGCATCATGTCACTTTAACAGCACCTTATACTGAACTTATTGAGGCCAGACTGAAGATTAGAGTTGGTTTAGAGCAGGCAAAATGGCAAAGAGTAGATTTACAAGCATTAGATGAGCGTTGGACTGCCAGTCGCATGAAAAATGCGGGCCTAACGATCGCAAATGCTTTACTTAAATATGCGCGAAAATGTGGACATAATGACCGTTGAAAACGAGGCGTTAACATGACAAAAGTGGGGCACAGTGAACGTGAATTAATCATCAGTGTAGATACAGAAAAGCCAATACGTGTTGTAGCTTTATCTGTTAGCAGCTATGCTACGGCTAACAAATTGTACGTTATAAAATCTGCCGTCAGGACGGAGAAACTTTCTGCAACACTCACCACTCAGTGTAGCGACAATCCATCGAAAAAGATCATATTATCCTGACTCAAAAATAATGTCCATGGAGGCCGAGTTTTAGTCCAGTTGTTACAGCAGCAAACTTGTGGCTCTGTGCTCATGTTGGTGTCCAAGTGGTCACGCTCCACTTTGCTTTAAACTGAGTAAAAACATACTTTTCTTTTGAGACGTGTGATTTTATGCTTGGAGTTTCTATTTTTAGGAGCCACTGTTTATTCAGATCATTTGAATAAACCTTTGCCAGTGCAGCCCGTCTACACTTGCTGGCATGCATTCAAGTGTGCTACGACATTTACGGCACAGTAATTAATTACAGAAAAGAAAAAAAATATTACGGCCTGATATTTCCCATATCGGACGATAACGATATGTGAAAAATTGACAAATATTTGGCAGCGCGATATACGGCCATCCTCTACTCTAGTCGCTTTAGTCCTGCTCTGTTCTTCTTCTAGTGCTTGCTCTGATCTGCTTCAGTCCTGCTCTAGTATCAGTTCAGTTCCTATGTTAGATCTGCTTCAGTCCTATTGTTAGTATCTGCTTCTAGTCCTATGTTTAGATATTGCTTTCAGTTTTCTCTAGATCTGCCTTCAGTCCTGCTTCTAGATCTGCTTCAGTCCTTATGTTAGATTCTGCTTCAGTCTATGTTAGATCTGCTTCAGTCCATACTTCTAGATCTGCTTCTATCCTATGTTTAGATCCGCTTCAGATCCTATGTTAGATCTGCTTCAGTCCTCTCTAGATCTGCTTCTAGTCCTATGTTAGATGCTGACTTCAGTCCTATGTTTAGATCTTGCTTCAGTCCTATGTTAGATCTGCTTCCATCCTTACTCTGTAATCTATGCTCAGTTCCTATGTTAGATCTGGCTTCAGTCTATCTAAGATTCTGCTTCAGTCCTTATGTTAGATCTTTGCTTCAGTCCTCTCTAGATCTGCTTCAGTCCTATTGTTAGATTCTGCTTACAGGCGCTTATGTTTAGATCTGCGTCAGGCCTTATGTTATGATCTGCTTCAGTCCCTATGTTAAGATCTGCTTCAGTCCTACTTTAGATCTGCTTCAGGCCTAATGTTAGATCTGCTTCGTCCTACTCTAGATCTGCTTCGGTTCCTATGTTAGATCTGCTTCAGTCCTATGTTAGCTCTGCTTTCAGTCCTACTCTAGATCTGCTTCAGTCCTATGTTTAGATCTGCTCAGTCCTCTGTTAGCTCTGCTTCAGCCCTATGTTAGATCTGCTTCAGTTTCCTTTACTCTAGATCTGCTCAGTCCCTATGTTGATCTGCTTCGTCCTACTCTGATCTGCTTCAGTCCTATGTTTAGATCTGCTTCATCCTATTCTAGATCTGCTTCATCCTATCGTGTTAGCATCTGCTTCAGTCCTTTTAGATCTGCTTCTAGTCCTATGTTAGATCATTGCTTCAGTCCTATTAGATCTATTGCTTCCTGGTCCTTGTTAGTATCTGTTCAGGCCTATGCTTAGAAATCGCTTCAGGCCTATGTTAGATCTGCTTCAAAGTCCTACTCTAGATCTGCTTGAGTCCTGGGTTAGATTCTGCTTTAATCCTGCTTAGATCTGCTTCAGTCCTATGTTAGTCTGCTTCAGTCCTACTCTAGATCTGCTTCATGCCTATGTTAGATCTTTGCCTTCAGTTCACTACTCTAGATATGCTTCAGGCCTATGTTAGATCTGCTTTTCAGTCCTATGTTAGCCTCTGCTTCAGTCCTACTCTTAGATCTGCTTCAGTCCTATGCTTAGATCTGCTTCAGTCCATACTCTAGATCTGTGCTTCAGTTCCTACTCTAGATATCTTCAGGCTTATGGTTAGATCTCGCTTCGTCCATACTCTAGATACTTCAGGCCTATGATTAGATCTGCTTTCAGGCCTATGTTATATTGCTTCAGTCCTCTCTAGATCTTGCTTGATTCCTGGGTTAGATCTGCTTTAATCCTAGGGTTTTATCTGCTTCAGTCCTGCTCCAATTCTGCTTCTGTCCTACTCTAGATCTGCTTCTGTCCTACTCTTAGTATGCTCCAGGTCTCGCTTTTACATCTACTTCTGTCCTGGGTTAGATCTCGCTTCTCAGTTCTTCTGTTTTAGTTCCTATTCCTGATCTGCCCTTCAGTTCTTCTCTCCTAGATTGCTTCTGTCCTCTCTAGATCTTTTCCAGGGCCTGGCTTTTAGTTCTGCTTCAGTCATGGTTAGATCTAGTCCTGATTATTATCTGCTGGTTTAATAATGACTTCGCGTGTCTTATTTGTTGTATTTTGCTGGTAGTTGTCCCTCATCCAAGACAGCCGTGTCCAGACCGTATCCCCACAGATCTAGAGGGCGACAGCCAGGTTAATACAGGTCCTGGATGTAACATAGCATCTGGAGACAGTGGAGAAGTTGAGAAAAGGAAAACTCATCGCTTCCTCTGTATTAACACAAATGATGTTGTCTCAGGTAAAAATAAAATATA
>VHKM01000974.1:260000-319171 GCA_007210695.1 Neogobius melanostomus | reverse complement strand
CCGACTAATTCCTGGGTGAGTGAAGCTGATAACCCTGGTGAGTGGAGCTGACTAACCCCTGGTTGGAGTGGAGCTGTATAACCCATGGGTGGATGTTGTGAGCTGTCTAACCCCTGTGGTGGAGTGGAGCTGCTTATAACCCTGGGTGGTAGTGGGCTGCTAAACCCTGGTGGATTGGAAGTTGACTAACCCTGGGTGGGAGTGGAGCTGTCTACCTCCTGGGTTGGAGTGGAGCTGTATAACTCCTGGGGTGGAGTGGAGCATGTCTACTCCGGGGGAGTGGAGCTGACTAATCCTGGGTGGAGTAGCTGTCTAACTCCGGGTTGGAGTGGAGCTGTTCTACCCCTGGGTGGAGTGGAGTGACTAATCCTGGGTGGCAGGGAGCGTCTAACTCCTGGGTGGGTGGGAGCTGTATAACTCCTGGGTGGAGTGGAGCTGTCTAACCCCTGGGTGGAGTGGAGCGTCTAATTCCTGGGTGGTGGAGCTGTCTAACCCCTGGGTGAGTGGACTGTTCTAACTCCTGGGTGGAGTGGAGCTGTCTAACCCCTGGTGAAGTGTGAGCTGTTTAACTACCTGGGTGGAGTGGAAGCTGTCTTATTCCTGGGTGGAGTGGAGCTGTCTAACCCCGGTGGAGTGGAGCTGTTCTAACCCCTGAGTGGAGTGGAGCTGTCTAACCTCTGCGGTGGAGTATGGAGCTGTATAACCCTGGGGAGTTGACGAGCTGCACTAATTCCTGCGTGAATGGAGCTGATAACCCTGGGTGGAGTGGAGCTGTATAACCCCTGGGTGGAGTGGAGCTGTATACCCCCGGTGGAGTGAGCTGTCTAATTCCTGGGTGGGTGGAGCTGTCTAACCCCCTGGGTGGAGTGAGCTGTCTAACCCCTGTGGTGGGAGTGTGAGCTGTATAACCCTGGGTGGATGAAGCCTGTATAACCCCTGGGTTGAGTGGAGCTGACTAATTCCTGGGTGTGAGAGCTGGATAACCCCTGGTGGAGTGGAGCGACTAATTCCTGGGTGAGTGCGAGCTTGTTATACCCTGGGTCGGAGTGGAGCTGACTAACCCCTGGGTGGAGTGGAAGGCTGTATAAACCCCCTGGGTGAGTAGCTGACTAATTCCTGGGTGGTAGTGGAAGTGTCTAACCCCTGGTGGAGTGAGCCTGTCTAAACCCCTGAAGTGGAAGTTGGAGCTGTATAACCCTGAGGTGGAGTGGAAGCTGACTAATTCTGGGTGGAGTGGAGCTGTATAACCCCTTGGGTGGAGTGGAGCGACTATTCCTGGGGAGTGGAGTGTATAAACCCTGGGTGGATGGAGCTGGACTAACCCTGGGTGGAGTGGAGCTGATAACCCCTGTGTGGAGTGGAGCTGCTACCCCTGGTGAGTGAGTAGCTGGTACCTAACCTGCGGTTGGAGTGAGCTGACTAACCCCTGGGTGGAGTGAGCTGTCTAACCCCTGGGTGGAGGTGGAGCTGTATAAACTCCTGGGGAGTTGAGCTTGTCTAACTCCTGAGTGGAGTGGAGCTGAACTAATTCCTGGGTGGAGTGAGCTTCTAACTCCTGGGTGGAGTGAGCTGTCTCAACCCTGGTGGATGGATGCTGGGTCTAACCCCTTGGGTGGATGGAGCTGTATAAACTCCTGGGTGGAGTGAGCCTGTCTAACCCCCTGTGGAGTGAGCTGACTAATTCCTGTGAGTGGAGCGTCTAGACTCCGGGGAGTGAGCTGTATAACTCCTGGGTGGAGTGGAGCTGTCTAACCCCTGGTGGAGTGGAGCTGTCTAATTCCTGGTGGAGTGGTAGGCTGTCTAACCCCTGGGTGCGAGTGGCTGTCTAAACTCCTGGGTGGAGTGGGAGCTGGTCTAACCCTGGGTGGGGAGCTGTCTAAAACTCCCTGGGTGCGAGTGGAGCTGTCTAATCCTGGGTGGAGTGGAGCTGTCTACTTCCTGGGTGAAGTGGAGCTGTTTATAACTCTGGGTGGATGGAAGTCTGTCTAACCCCTGGGTGGAGTGGAGCTGACTTATTCCTGGTGGAGTGGAGCCTGTCTACTCCGGGTGGAGTGGAGGTATAACTCTGGTGGAGTAGCTGGTATAACCCCTGGTGGAGTGGAGCTGACCTAACCCCTGGGTGGAGTGGAGTCTGTATACCCCTGGTGGCAGTGGAGCTGACTAAATTTCCTGGTGGGTGGAGCTGTCTAACCCCTGGGTTGGAGTGGAGCTGATCTGAACCCCTGGGGTGGAGTGAGCTGTAATAACCCCTGGGTGAGTGGAGTGACTAATTCCTGGTGGAGTGGAGCTGTATAACCCCTGGTGGAGTGGAGCTGACTAATTCCTGGTGGATGAGCTGATATAACCCCTGGGTGGAGTGGGAAGCTGGACTAAACCCCTGGGCTGGGAGTGGAGCTGTATAACCCGGGTGGAGTGGAGCTGTCTAACCCTGGGTGAGTGGAGCTGACTTACCCTGGTGGAGTGAGCTGACATACCCCTGGGTGGAGTGGAGCTGTCTAAACCCCTGGGTGGGTGGAGCTGTTAAATCCTTGGGGAGTGGGCTGTCTAATCTGGGTGGAGTGGAGCTGACTAATTCCTGGGTATGGAGTGGAGCTGTCAACTCGCTGGGTGGAAGTGAGCTGTCGTAACCCCTGGTTGGAGTGGAGCTGTCTAACCCCTGGGTGGTAGTGGAGCTGTAACTCCTGGGTGGAGTGGATGTCTAACCCTGGTGGATGGAGCTACTAATCCTGGGTGGAGTGAGCTGTCTAACTCCTGGTGGAGTGGAGCTGTTATAACTCGCTGGTTGCGGAGTGCGAAGCTGTCAACCCCTGGTGGAGTGGACGTCTAATTCCTGGGTGGATGGAGCTGTCTAACCCCTGGGTGGAGTGGAGCTGTTCTAACTCCTGGTGGAGTGGAGCTGTTCTAACCCCTGTGGTGTGAAGAGTGGAAGCTTCTTAAACTCCTGGGTTGGAGTGGAGCTGTCTATTTCCTGGGTGGATGAGCTGTCTAACTCCTGGGTGGAGTGGAGCTGTATAACTCCTGGGTGGAGTGAGCTGTCTAACCCCGGTGGAGTGGACTGACTAATTCTGGGTGGAGTGGAAGCTGTCTAACTCCGGGTGGAGTGGAGCTGTATATAACTCCGTGGAAGTGGAGCTTGTCTTAACCCCTGTGGAGTGAGCTGGTCTATTCTCTGGGTGGAAGTGGAGCTGGTCTAACCGCCTGGGGAGTGGAGCTGTCTAAATCCTGGGATGTAGTGGAGCTGTTAACCCTGGGTGGAGTGAGCTGTCTAACTCCTGGGTGGAAGTGGAGCTGTCTAATTCCCTGGGTGGAGTGGAGCTGTCTAACCCCTGGGTGGAGTGAGCTGTCTAACCCCTGGGTGGGTGGAGCTGTCTACCCCTTGGTGAGTGGAGCGTATAACCCCTGGTGGAGAGAGAGACTCTAAATTCCTGGTGGAGTGGAGCTGTCTAACCCCTGGGTGGCAGTGGAGCTGTCTACTCCTGGTGGAGTGGAGCTGTCTACCCTGGGTGGAGTGGACTGTCCTAACCACCTTTGGGTGGAGTGGAAGCTGTCTCACTCCTGGTGGAGTGGAGCTGTCTAACCCCTGGTGGAGTGAGCTGGTCTAACTCCTGGTTGGAGTGGAAGCTGTATAACCCCTGGGTGGAGTGCGAGCTGACTATTTCCTTTTTGGGTGGAGTGGGCTGTATAACCCCTGGGTGAGTGGAGCTGTATAACCCCTGGGTGGAGTGGAGCTGTATAACCCTGGGTGGATGGAGCTGTCTAATTCCTGGGTGGAGTGGAGCTGTCTAACCCCTGGGGGCAGTGGAGCTGTCTAACCTGGGTGGAGTGGACTGTATAACCCTGGGTGAGTCGGAGCTGTATAACCCTGGGTGGAGTGGAGCCTGACTAATTCTGGGTGGCAGTGGAGCTGTATAACCCTGGGTGGAGTGGAGCTGTATAACCCTGGTGGAGTGGGCTGTTAATTCCTGGGTGGAGTGGAGCTGTTAACCCTGGGTGGAGTGGAGCTGTCTAAGCACCTTGGGTGGAGTGGAGCTGATAAATTCTGGGCTGGAGTGGAGCTGTATAAAACCCCTTGGAGTGGAGCCTGTCTATCCCCTCGGGTGGAGTGGAGCTGTCTCCCTGGGTGGAGCTGGAGCTGACTAACCCCTGTGGAGTGGAGCTGTATACCTGCCTGGGTGGAGTGGAGATGATAATTCCTGGTGGGTGGGTGGAGCTGTATACCCCTGGGTGGAGTGGAGCTGACTAACCCCTGGGGTAGTGGGAGCTGACTAACCCCTGGGTGGAGTGGAGCTGTCTAACCCCTGGGTGGAGTGGGAGCTGTCTAACCCCTGGGTGGAGTGGGAGCTGTCTAATTCCTGGGTGGAGTGGAAGTGTCTACCCTGGGGGTGGAGCTGTCTATATCCCCTGGGTGGAGTGGAGCTGTATAACCTGGTGAGTGGAGCTGTCTAACCCTGGGTGGAGTGGAGCTGTCTAAACCCTGGGGTGGAGTTGGAGCTGTCTAATTCCTGGGTGGAGTGGAGCTGTCTAACCCCTGGGTGGAGTGGAGCTGTCTAACCCCTGGGTGGAGTGCGAGCGTATAACCCCTGGGTGGGTGGAGCTGTCTAATTCCTTGGGTGGAGTGGAGCTGTCTAATTCCTGGGTGGAGTGGAGTGTCTAACCCTGGGTGGAGTGGAGCTGTCCTACCCCTGGGTGGAGTGGATGCTGTCTAACTCCTGGGTGGAGTGGAGCTGTATAAACCCTCTGGGTGGAGTGGAGCTGACTAAGTTTCCGGGGTGGGAGTGGAGCTGTATAACCTGGGTGGAAGTGGAGCTGTATAACCCTGGTGGGTGAACTGTATTCCCCTGGGTGGAGTGGAGGTCTGTCCTAATTCCTGGGTGGCGTGGAGCTGTCTAACCTGGGTGGAGTGGAAGCTGTCTAACCTGGGTGGAGTGGAGCTGTATAACCTGGGTGGAAGTGGAGCTGTATAACCCCTGGGTGGACGTGGAGCTGACTATTCCTGGGTGGAGTGGAGCTGTAATAACCCCTGGGTGGAGTGGGAGCTTGTCTACTTCCTGGGTGGAGTGAGCTGTCTAACCCTGGGTGAGTGGAGCTGTCTAACCCTGTGTGGAGTGGCAGCTTGTATAACCCCTGGGTGGAGTGGAGCTGCACATTCCTGGGTGGAGTGGAGCGTATAACCCCTGGGTGGAGTTGCGCTTGACCTAATTCACTGGGTGGAGGTGGAGCTGTATAACCCCCTGGGTGGAGTGGAGCTGACTAACCCCTGGTGGAGTGGAGCTGACTAACCCTGGGTGGAGTGGGCTTGTCCTAACCCTGGTTGGCGTGGAGCTGTCTAACCCTGGTGGAGTGGAGCTGTCCTATTCCTGGGTGGAGTGGAAGGCTGTTTTCTAACCTGTGGAGTGGAGCTTGTCTAACCCCTGGGTGGAGTGGAGCTGTATAAACCCCTGGTGGGAGTGGAAGCTGTCTAATTCCTGGGTGGAGTGGAGCTGTCTAAACGCCCGGGTGGAGTGGAGCTGTCTAAACCTGGTGGAGTGGAGCCTGTCTAACTCCTGGTGGAGTGGAGCTGTATAAACCCCTGGGTGGAGTGGAGCTGTATAACCCAGAGAGAGATGTGGAGCTGTATACCCCTGGGTGGAGTGGAGCTGTCAATCCTGGGTGAGTGGAGCTGTCTAACCCCTGGGTGGAGTGGACTGACTAATTCGCTGGGTGGAAGTGGAGCTGTAAACCCTGGGTGGAGTGGAGCTTGTATAACCCTGGGTGAGTGGGAGCTGTATAACCCCTGGGTGGAGGTGGAATGCTGTCTAATTTCCTGGGGTGGAGTGAGCTGTCCTATCCCTGGTGGAGTGGAGCTGTCTAACCCTGGTGGAGTGGAGCTGTCTAACCCCTGGTGAGTGGAGCTGTCTATTCCTGGGTGGAGTGAGCGTCTAACCCCTGGGTGGAGTGGAAGCTGAACCTAATTCCTGGGTGGAGTGGAGCTGTATAACCCTGGGTGGGTGGAGCTGTTATAAACCCTGGGTGGAGTGGACTGACTAATCCTGGGTGGAGTGGAGCTGTATAACCCCTGGGTGGATGGAGCTGACATAACCCCTGGTGGAGTGGAGCTGACTACCCCTGGTGGAGTGAGCTGACAATTCCTGGGTGGAGTGAGCTGTATAACCCCTGGGGGAGGGACTGACTAAACCCCTGGGTGGAGTGACTGTATAACCCCTGGGTGGAGAGTGGAGCTGTCTAACCCCTGGGTGAGTGGAGGCGTGTCCTAAACCCCTGGTGGAGTGGAGCTGTCTAACCCCTGGGTGGTGAGCTGTCAACCCCTGGGTGGTGGAGCCTGTCAACCCCGGGTGGAGTGGAGACTGAACTAATTCCTGGGTGGAGTGGAGCTGTCTAACCCCTGGGTGGAGTGGAGCTGTCTAACCCTGGGTGGAGTGGAGCTGTTCTAACCCCTGGGTGGAGTGGAGCTGTCTAACCCCTGGGTGGAATGGACTGTTCTAACCCCTGGGTGGAGTGGAGCTGACAACTCCTGGTGGAGTTGGAGCTGTAATACCCCTGGTGGAGTGGGGGACCCTGAAACTAATTCCTGGTGGAGTGGACTGAAACTAACCCTGGGTGGAGTGGAGCTGAGTTAACCCCTGGGGAGAGTAGGAGCTGAACTAATTCCTGTGGAGTGGAGCTGTCTAACTCCTGGGTGGAGTGGAGCTGTAATAACCACCTGGGTGGAGTGGAGCTGTCTAACTCCTGGGTGGAAATGGAGCTGTCTAACCCCTGGGTGGAGTGGGAAGCTGTCTAACTCCTGGGTGGAGTGGAGTGACTAATCCTGGGTGGAGTGAGCTGTCCTAAACCCTGGGTCGGAGTGGAGCTGTCTAACCCCTGGTGGAGTGGAGCTGTCCTAAACCCCTGGGTGGAGTGGGAAGCTGTCTAACCCCTGGTGGAGTGGAAGCTGACTAACCCCTGGGTGGAGTGGAGCTGTCTAAACCCCTGGGTGGAGTGGAGCTGTCCTAACCCCTGGGTGGAATGGAGCTGTCTAAAACCCCTGGTGGAATGGAGCTGACTAATTCCTGGGTGGAGTGGAAGCTCGACTAAATTCCTCAGGGTGGGAAGTGGAGCTTGTATAACCCCTGGGTGAAGTGGAGCTGTCTAACCCCTGGGTGGAGTGGAGCTGTCTAACCCCTGGGTGGAGTGGAGCTGAACTAATTCCTGGGTGGAGTGGAGCTGATGAACCCCTGCGGGTGGAGTGGCGGGGGGGGAGAAGCTGTATAACCCCTGGGTGGAGTGGAGCTGACTAATTCCTGGTGGATGGTAAGCTGTCTAACCCCTGGTGGAGTGGAGCTGTCTAACTCCTGGGTGGAGGTGGAGCTGTATAACCCCTGGGTGGAGTGGAAGCTGTCTAACTCCTGGGTGGAGTGGAGCTGTATGACTCCTGGGTGGAGTGGAGCCTGTATAACCCCTGTGTGGATCGTGGAGCTTGTACTAATTTCCTGGTGGAGTGGGAGCTGTCTAACATCCTGGGTGGAGTGGAGCTTGTAGAACCGACCCCGCCTGGGTGGAGTGGAGCTGTCTAACTCCTGGTGGATGGAGCTTGTCTAACCCCTGGGTGGAGTGGAGCTGACTAACCCCTGGTGGAGTGGACGTATTAACCCCTGGGTGGTAATGGAGCTGTCTAATCCCCTGGGTGGAATGGGAGCTTCTAACCCTGGGTGGAGTGGAGCTGTCTAACCCTGGGTGGAAGTGGACGCTGTCTACCCCTGGGTGGAGTGGAGCTTGACTAACCCCTGGGGTGGATGGACTGTCTAACCCCCTGGGTGGAGTGGAGCTGTCTACCCCTGGGTGAATAGGAGCTGTCTAACCCTGGGTGGAGTGAGCTGTATTAACCCCCTGCGGTGGAGTGAGCTGAGTAACCCTGGGTGGAGTGAGCGTACTAACCCCTGGGTGGAGTGGAGCCTGACTAAGGTTCCTGGGTGGAAGTGGAGCTGTCTAACTCCTGGGTGGAGTGAGCTTGACTAATTCCTGGGTGAGTGGAGCTGTATAACCCCTGGTGGAGTGGCAGCTGTCTAAACCCCTGGTGAATGGAGCTGTCTAACCACCTGGGTGGGGGAGCTGTATAAACCCTGGGTGGAGTGGAGCTGTAAACCCCTGGGCGTGGGGAATGGAGTGTCTAACCCACTGGGTGGAGTGGAGCTGTCTAACCCCTGGGTGGAATGGAGCTGTCTAACCCCTGGGTGGAGTGGAGCTGTATAACCCCTGGTGGGAAGTGGAGCTGAACTAATTCCTGGTGTGAAGTTGGAGCTGTCTACTCCTGGTGGAGTGAGCTGTACAATTCATCGGTGAGTGACTGTATAACCCCTGGGTGGAGTGGAGCTGTCCTAACCCCTGGGTGGAATGGAGCTGTCTAACCCTGGGTGGAGTGGAGCTGTATAACCCCTGGGTTGGAGTGGAGCTGTATACCGCCTGGGTGGAGTGGATGCTGAACTAACCCCTGGTGGAGTGGAGCTTGTATAACCCCTGGGTGGAGTGGAGCTGTACTAACCCTGGTGGAATGGAGCTGTCTTAACCCCTGGGTGGAGTGGAGCTGTATAACCCCTGGGTGGAAGTAGGAGCTGCTACCCCTGGGTGGAGTGGAGCTGTATAACCCCTGGGTGGAGTGGAGCTGTCTAAGCCCTGGGTTGGAGTGGAGCTGTCTAACCCCTGGGTGGAGTGAGCTGTATAACCCACTGTGGAGTGGAGAATACTAACCCTGGGTGGAGTGGAGCTGGACTGATTCCTGGGTGGTAAGTGGAAGCTGTCCTAACTCCCTGGTGGAGTGAATGCTGACTAACCCCCTGGGTGGAATGGAGCTGTCTAACCCCTGGGTGGAGTGAGCTGACCTAATTCCTGGGTGGAGTGGAGCTGACTAAATTCCTGGGATGGAGTGGAGCTGACTAATTCCTGGGTGGATGGACTGAACTAATTCCCTGGGTGGAGTGGAGCTGAGTACCCCGGGTGGAGTGGACTGACTAATTATCCTGGGTGGAGTGAGAGCTGACTAATTCCTGGGTGGAGTTGGATGTCTGTCTAACTCTATATCTGGTGGAGTGGAGCTGTATAACCCCTGGGGTGGAATGGAGCTGGAGTAAACCCCTGGGTGGAACGGGAGCTGTCTAACTTCCTTGGGTGGAAGTGGAGCTGGAGTACACCCCTGGGTGGAGTGGAGCTGTATAACCCCCTGGGTGGAGTGGAAAGCTGTCTAACGCCGCTGGGTTGGAGTGAGCTGTCTAAAACCCCTGGTGGAGTGGAAAGCGTCTAACTCCTGGGTGAGTGGAGCTGTCTAACCCCTGGGTGGAAATGGAGCTGTCTAACCCCTGGGTGGAAGTGGAGCTGTATAACCCCTGGGTGGATGGAGCTGTCTAATTCCTGGGTGGAGTGGACTGTCAACCCCTGGGTGGAGTGGAGCTGACTAATTCCTGGGTGGAAGTGGAGCTGTCTAAACTCCTGGGTGGAAGTGGAGCTGTCTAACTCCTGGGTGAGTGGAGCTGCCTAACTCCTGGGTGAGTGGAGCTGTCCTAACCCTGGGTGGTAGTGGAGCTGTCCTAACTCCTGGGTGGAGTGGAAGTGTCCTAACCCCGGAGTGGAGCGTGTCTAACCCTGGGTGGAATGGAGCTTCTAAACCCCTGGGTGGATGGAGCTGACTAATTCCTGGTGGAATGGAGCGTCTAACTCCTGGGTGGAATGGAGCTGTCTAACCTCCTGGGTGGAGTGGACTGTCAACCCCCTGGGTGGAGTGGACTGAGTAACCCCTGGTGTGGAGTGGAGCTGACTAATTCATCTGGGTGGGTGGAGCTAGACTAATTCCTGGTGGAGTGAGCCTGTTCTAACCCCTGGTGGAGTGGAGTTGTCCTAACCCCTGGTGAATGGAGAATGAACTAATTCCGGGTGTGAATGGAGCTGTTCTAACCCCTGGGTGGAATGGAGCTGTCTAACACCTGGGTGGAGTGGAGCTGTCTAACCCGAGGAGTGGGAACGCGCTGTCTAACCCCTGGGTGGAATGGAGCTTGTCCTAACTCCTGGGTGAGAGTGGAGCGTCTAACCCCTGGGTGGAGTGGAGCGTGACTAACCCCGGGGGAGTGGAGCTGTCTAACTCCTGTGGAGTGGAAGCGTCTAACTCCTGGGTGGAGGGAGTCTGTCTAACTCCCTGGGTGGAGTGGAGCTGTCTACTCCTGGGTGGAATGGAGCTGTCCTAACTCCTGTGGTTGTTGAGTGGAGCTGTATAACCCTGGGTGGAGTGGGAGCTGTATAACTGGGTGGAGTGGAGCCTTGTCTAAACCCCTGGGTGGAGTGGAGCTGTCTTAACTCTGGGTGGAGTGGAGCTGTCTAATCCCTGGGTGGAGTGGCGCGGTGCGTAACCTCCCTGGGTGGAGTGGGTGTTCTAACCCCCTGGTGGAATGGAGCTGACGTAATTCCTGGGTGAAATGGAAGCCTGTCTACCCTGGGGAATGGAGCTGTCTAACCCCTGGGTGAGTGGAGCGTCTAACCCCTGGGTGGAATGGAGCTGTCTAACTCCTGGGTGGAGTGGAGCTGTCTAACCCCTGGGTGGAGTGGGAAGCTGACTTAACCCTGGGTGGAGTGGAGCTGTCTAACCCTGGGGAGTGAGCTGTCTAAACTCCTGGTGGAGTGGAGCTGTCAACTCCTGGGTGAGGAAGTGAGCTGGTCTAACTCCTGGGTGGAATGGAGCTGTCTAACTCCCTGGGTGGAGTGGAGCTGTATAAACCCCTGGGTGAGTGGAGCTGTAATGAACGCCCTGGGTGGAGTGGAGCCTAGTCTAATTCCGTGGGTGGAGTGGATGCTCTAACCACCTGGGTGGAGTGGAGCTAGTCCTAACCCCTGGGTGGAGTCGGAGCTGTATAACCCCGGGTGGAAGGGAGCTGACTAATTCCTGGGTGGAGTGGAGCCTGTAATAACCCCTGGATGGAGTGGAGCTGTCTAATTCCTGGTGGAGTGGAGCTGTTCTAACCCCTGGGTGAGTGGAGCTGTCTAACCCCTGGGTGGAATGGAGCTGTATAACCCCTGTGAGTGGGAGTCTGACTAATCTGGGTGGAGTGGAGCTGTATATACCCTGGTGGAGTGGAGCTGACTAATTCCTGGTGGAAAGTGGAGCTGTATAACTCGCCTGGGTGGAGTGGACTGACATAACCCCTGGGTGGAGTCGGAGCTGACTAACCCCTGGGTGAGTGGAGCTGTCTAACCCTGGGTGGAGTGGAGCTGTCTAATTCCCTGGGTGGAGGTGGAAGGCTGTCTAACCCCTGGGTGGAGTGAGCTGTCTAACCCCTGGGTGGAGTGGAGCAGTATAACCCCTGGGTGGAGTGGAGCTGTCTAATTCCTGGGTGAGTGGAGCTGTCTAACCCCTGGTGGAGTGGAGCTGTCTAAACTCCTGGGTGGAGTGGAGCTGTATAACCCCTAGGGTGAGTGGAGCTGACTAATTCCTGGGTGGAGTGGAGCTGTATAAGCCCCTGGGTGGAGTGGAGCTGTATACCCCTGGTGGAGTGGAGTGTATAACGCCCTGGGTGGAGTGGAGCTGTCTAATTCCTGGGTGTAGTCGAATGCTGTCTAACCCCTGGTGGGAGTGGAGCTGTCTAACCCCTGGGTGGAGTGGAGCTGTATAACCCCTGGGTGGAGTGGAGCTGACTAATTTCCTGGGTGGAGTGGATGCTGTATAACCCCTGGTGGAGTGGAGCTGACTATTTCCTGGTGGAGTGGAAGCTGTATAACCCCTGGGTGAGTGGAAGCTGACTAACCCCTGGGTGGATGGAGCTGACTAACCCCTGGGGTGGAGTGAGCTTGTCTAACCCTGTGGAGTGGAGCTTCTAACCCCGGGTGGAGTGGAGCTGTCTAATTCCTGGGTGGAAGTGGACTGTCCTAACCCCTGGGTGAGTGGGAGCTGTCTAACCCCTGGGTGGGAGTAGGAGCTGTATACCCTGGGTGGAGGTGGAGCTGTCTAACTCCTGGGTGGCAGTGGAGCTGTCCTAACCCCTGGGTGGAAGTGGAGGGCTGTCTAAATTCCTGGGCCTGGAGTGAGCTGCTAACCCCTGGGTGGAGTGGAGCTGTCCATAACCCCTGGTGAGTGGAGCTGTCAACCCCTGGTGGATGGGAGCTGTCTAACCCCTGGGTGGATGGAGCTGACTAAATTCCTGGGTGGAGTGGATGCTGTATAACCCCTGGGTGGTGGAGCTGTCTCCCCTGGTGGAGTGGGAGCTGACTAATTCCTAGGGTGAGTGGAGCTTAATAACCCCTGGGTGGAGTGGAGCTGACTAACCCCTGGGTGGAGTGGGAGCTACCTAAACCCCTGGTGGAGTGAGCTGACAATTCCTGGGTGGAGTGGAGCTGTCTAACCCCTGGGTGGAGTGAGCCTGTCTAACCCCTGGGGGAGTGGAGCTGTCTAACCCCTGGGTGGAGTGGAGCTGTCTAACCCCTGGGTGGATGTGGAGCTGACTAATTCCTGGGTGGATGGGAAGCTTGTATAACCCCTGGGTGGAGTGGAGCTGTCAAGCCCCTGGGTGGAAGTGAGCTGACTAATTCCTGGGTGGAGTGGAAGCTGTATAACCCCCTGGGTGGAGTGGACTGACTAAAACCCCTGGGTGGAAGTGGCAGCTACTAACCCCTAGGGGGAGTGGAGCTGACTAAATTCCTTCCTGGGTGGAGCTGGAGCGTCTAACCCTGGGTGAGTGGAGCTGTCTAACCCCTGGGTGGAAGTGGAGCTGACAGATTCCCTGGGTGGAGTGGAGCTGTCTACCCCTGGGTGGAATGGAGCTGGTCTAACCCTGGGTGGAGTGGAGCTGACTAAATTCCTGGTGGAGTGGAGCGTCTAAACCCCTGGGTGGAAGTGGAGCTGACTAACCCCTGGGTGGAATGGAGCTGACTAATTCCCTGGGTGAGTGGAGCTGAGTAACCCCTGGGTGAGTGGAGCTGACTAAATTCCTGGGTGGAGTGGAGCTGACTAATTCCTGGGTGGAGTGGAGCCTGTCCCTACCTCCTGGGTGGATGGGAGCTGAACTAATTTCCTGGGTGGATGTGGAGCTGAGTAACCCCTGGGTGGAGTGAGCTGACTAATTCCTGGGTGAGTGGAGCTGACTAATTTCTGGGTGGAGTGGAGCATGTCCTAACTCCGGGTGGAGTGACTGACTAATTCCTGGGTGGAGTGGAGCTGTCTAAAACCCCCTGGGTGGAGTGAAGCTGACTAATTCCTGGGTGGAGTGGCAGCTGACTAATTCCTGGGTGGAGTGGAGCTGACTAACGCCTGGGTGGAATGGAGCTGTCCTAACCCCTGGTGGAGTGGAGCTGACTTAATTCCCTGGGTGGAAGTGGAGCTGTCTAACCCTGGGTGAAGTGGGAAGCTGACTAAAATTCCATGGGTGGAGTGGACTGTCTAAACTCCTGGGCTGGAGTGGGAGCTGTCCCAACTCCTGGGTTGGATCGTGGAGGCTGAGTAACCCTGGGTGGAAGTGAGCTTGTCTAAATCCTGGGTGGATGGAGCTGTCTAACCCCTGGGTGGAGTGGAGCTGACTAATTCCTGGGTGGAGTGGAGCTGTCTAAACTCCTGGGTGGAGTGAGCTTGTCTAACCCTGGGGGCGAGTGGAAGCTGAGTAATCCCTGGGTGAGTGGAGCTGTCTAATCCTGGGTGGAAAGTGGAGCTGTCTAACCCCTGGGTGGAGTGGAGCTGACAATTCCTGGTGAGTGGAGCTGTCTAACTCATGGGTGGAGTGGAGCTGTCAACCCCTGGGTGGATGGAGCTGTCAATTCTGGTGGAGTGGAAGCTGTCTAACCCCTGGTGGAGTGAGCTGTCTAACCACCCCCCTGGGTGGAGTGGAGCTGTCTAACCCTGGGTGGAGTGGAGCTGGATAACCCCTGGGTGGAGTGGAGCTGTCTAACCCCTGGGTGGAGTGGAGCTGTCTAAACCCCTGGGTGGAGTGGAGCTGTATAACCCTGGGTGGAGTGGAGCTGTCTAACTCCTGGTGGAGTGGAGCTGTCTAACCCTGGGTGAGTGGAGCTGTATAACCCCTGGGTGGAGTGGAGCTTCTAACCCCTGGGTGGAGTGGAGCTGTATAACCCCTGGGTGGAGTGGAGTGTCTAACCCTGGGTGGGAGTGGGGGGAGGGGCTGTTACCTGGGTGGAGTGAGCTGTCCTAACCCCTGGGTGGAGTGGAGCTGTCTAACCCCTGGGTGGAGTGGAGCTGTCTAACCCCTGGGTGGAGTGGAGCTGTCTAATTCCTGGGTGGAGTGGAGCTGTCTAACCCTGGGTGAGTGGAGCTGACTAATTCCTGGGTGGAGTGGACTGTCTAACCCCTGGGTGGAGTGGAGCTGTATAACCCCTGGGTGGAGTGGAGCTGACTATCCTGGGTGGAGTGGAGCTGTATAACCCCTGGGTGGAGTGGAGCTGACTAACCCCTGGGTGGAGTGGAGCTGACTAACCCCTGGGTGGAGTGGAGCTGACTAATTCCTGGGTGGAGTGGAGCTGTATAACCCCTGGGTGGAGTGGAGCTGACTACCTGGGTGGAGTGGAGCTGTCTAACCCTGGGTGGAGTGGAGCTGTCTAACCCCTGGGTGGAGTGGAGCTGTCTAACCCCTGGGTGGATGGAGCTGTCTAACCCCTGGGTGGAGTGGAGCTGACTAATCCTGGTGGAGTGGAGCTGTCTAACCCTGGGTGGAGTGGAGCTGTCTTAACCCCTGGGTGGAGTGGAGCTGCTAACCTGGGTGGAGTGGAGCTGTCTAACCCTGGGTGGAGTGGAGCTGTATAACCCCTGGGTGGAATGGAGCTGTCTAACCCCTGGGTGGAGTGGAGCTGACTAATTCCTGGGTGGAGTGGAGCTGAGTAACCCCTGGGTGGAGTGGAGCTGACTAATTCCTGGGTGGAGTGGAGCTGACTAATCCCTGGGTGGAGTGGAGCTGACTAATTCCTGGGTGGAGTGGAGCTGTCTAATTCCTGGGTGGAGTGGAGCTGTATAACCCTGGGTGGAGTGGAGCTGACTAATTCCTGGGTGGAGTGGAGCTGACTAACCCCTGGGTGGAGTGGAGCTGAGTAACCCCTGGGTGGAGTGGAGCTGACTAATTCCTGGGTGGAGTGGAGCTGTCTAACCCTGGGTGGAGTGGAGCTGATAACCTGGTGGAGTGGAGCTGTCTAACTCCTGGTGAGGAGCTGTTAACCTGGTGGAGTGGAGCTGTCTAACTCCTGGGTGGAGTGGAGCTGACTAACCCTGGGTGGAAGTGGAGCTGTCTAACCCCTGGGTGGAGTGGAGCTGTCTAACCCTGGGTGGAGTGGAGCTGTCTAACCCCTGGGTGGAGTGGAGCTGTCTAACCCCTGGGTGGAGTGGAGCTGACTAACCCCTGGGTGGAGTGGAGCTGACTAATTCCTGGGTGGAGTGGAGCTGTATAACCCCTGGGTGGAGTGGAGCTGACTAACCCCTGGGTGGAGTGGAGCTGTATAACCCTGGGTGGAGTGGAGCTGTTAACCCCTGGGTGGAGTGGAGCTGCTAACCCTGGGTGGAGTGGAGCTGTCTAACCCTGGGTGGATGGAGCTGTCTAACCCCTGGGTGGAGTGGAGCTGACTAATTCCTGGGTGGAGTGGAGCTGTCTAACCCCTGGGTGGAGTGGAGCTGTCTAACCCTGGGTGGAGTGGAGCTGACTAATTCCTGGGTGGAGTGGAGCTGTCTAACTCCTGGGTGGAGTGGAGCTGTCTAACCCCTGGGTGGAGTGGAGGAGCTGTCTAACCCCTGGGTGGAGTGGAGCTGTATAACCCCTGGGGTGGAGTGGAGCTGTCTAACCCCTGGGTGGAGTGGAGCTGTCTAACCCCTGGGTGGAGTGGAGCTGTCTAACCCCTGGGTGGAATGGAGCTGTATAACCCCTGGGTGGAATGGAGCTGTCTAACCCCTGGGTGGAGTGGAGCTGACTAATTCCTGGGTGGAGTGGAGCTGACTAATTCCTGGGTGGAGTGGAGCTGTATAACCCTGGGTGGAGTGGAGCTGTCTAACCCCTGGTGGAGTGGAGCTGTCTAACCCCTGGGTGGAGTGGAGCTGTATAACCCCTGGGTGGAGTGGAGCTGACTAATTCTGGGTGGAGTGGAGCTGTATAACCCCTGGGTGGAATGGAGCTGTATAACCCCTGGGTGGAGTGGAGCTGACTAATTCCTGGTGGAGTGGAGCTGTCTAACTCCTGGGTGGAGTGGAGCTGTATAACCCCTGGTGGAGTGGAGCTGTCTAACCCCTGGGTGGAGTGGAGCTGACTAATTCCTGGGTGGAGTGGAGCTGTCTAACTCCTGGGTGGAGTGGAGCTGTCTAACCCCTGGGTGGAGTGGAGCTGACTAATTCCTGGGTGGAGTGGAGCTGACTAACCCTGGGTGGAGTGGAGCTGATAACCCCTGGGTGGAGTGGAGCTGACTAATTCCTGGGTGGAGTGGAGCTGTATAACCCCTGTGTGGAGTGGAGCTGACTAATTCCTGGGTGGAGTGGAGCTGTCTAACTCCTGGGTGGAGTGGAGCTGTATAACCCCTGGGTGGAGTGGAGCTGTCTAACTCCTGGGTGGAATGGAGCTGTCTAACCCCTGGGTGGAATGGAGCTGTCTAACCCCTGGTGGAGTGGAGCTGACTAACCCCTGGGTGGAGTGGAGCTGTATAACCCCTGGGTGGAATGAGCTGTCTAACCCCTGGGTGGAATGGAGCTGTCTAACCCCTGGGTGGAGTGGAGCTGTCTAACCCCTGGGTGGAGTGGAGCTGTCTAACCCCTGGGTGGAGTGGAGCTGACTAACCCCTGGGTGGAATGGAGCTGTCTAACCCCTGGGTGGAATGGAGCTGTCTAACCCCTGGGTGGAGTGGAGCTGTCTAACCCCTGGGTGGAGTGGAGCTGTTACCTGGGTGGAGTGGAGTGACTAACCCCTGGTGGAATGGAGCTGTCTAACCCCTGGGTGGAGTGGAGCTGTCTAACCCTGGGTGGAATGGAGCTGTCTAACCCCTGGGTGGAGTGGAGCTGTATAACCCCTGGGTGGAGTGGAGCTGACTAATTCCTGGGTGGAGTGGAGCTGTCTAACCCTGGGTGGAGTGGAGCTGAGTAACCCCTGGGTGGAGTGGAGCTGTATAACCCCTGGGTGGAGTGGAGCTGACTAATTCCTGGGTGGAGTGGAGCTGTCTAACTCCTGGGTGGAGTGGAGCTGACTAATTCCTGGGTGGAGTGGAGCTGTATAACCCCTGGGTGGAGTGGAGCTGTCTAACCCTGGGTGGAATGGAGCTGTCTAACCCCTGGGTGGAGTGGAGCTGTATAACCCCTGGGTGGAGTGGAGCTGTCTAACCCCTGGGTGGAGTGGAGCTGTCTAACCCCTGGGTGGAGTGGAGCTGTATAACCCCTGGGTGGAGTGGAGCTGACTAACCCCTGGGTGGAGTGGAGCTGACTAATTCCTGGGTGGAGTGGAGCTGTCTAACTCCTGGGTGGAGTGGAGCTGACTAACCCTGGGTGGAATGGAGCTGTCTAACCCTGGGTGGAGTGGAGCTGACTAATTCCTGGGTGGAGTGGAGCTGACTAACCCCTGGGTGGAATGGAGCTGTCTAACCCTGGGTGGAGTGGAGCTGACTAATTCCTGGGTGGAGTGGAGCTGAGTAACCCCTGGGTGGAGTGGAGCTGACTAATTCCTGGGTGGAGTGGAGCTGACTAATTCCTGGTGGAGTGGAGCTGTCTAACTCCTGGGTGGAGTGGAGCTGTATAACCCCTGGGTGGAGTGGAGCTGTATAACCCCTGGGTGGAATGGAGCTGTCTAACTCCTGGGTGGAATGGAGCTGAGTAACCCCTGGGTGGAGTGGAGCTGTCTAACCCCTGGGTGGAGTGGAGCTGTCTAACCCTGGGTGGAGTGGAGCTGTCTAACTCCTGGGTGGAGTGGAGCTGTCTAACCCCTGGGTGGAGTGGAGCTGACTAACCCCTGGGTGGAGTGGAGCTGACTAATTCCTGGGTGGAGTGGAGCTGACTAACCCTGGGTGGAGTGGAGCTGTCTAACTCCTGGGTGGAATGGAGCTGTCTAACCCCTGGGTGGAGTGGAGCTGTATAACCCCTGGGTGGAGTGGAGCTGACTAACCCTGGGTGGAGTGGAGCTGACTAATTCCTGGGTGGAGTGGAGCTGACTAACCCCTGGGTGGAGTGGAGCTGACTAATTCCTGGGTGGAGTGGAGCTGTCTAACTCCTGGGTGGAGTGGAGCTGTCTAACTCCTGGGTGGAGTGGAGTTGTCTAACCCCGGAGTGGAGCTGTCTAACCCCTGGGTGGAATGGAGCTGTCTAACCCCTGGGTGGAATGGAGCTGACTAATTCCTGGGTGGAATGGAGCTGTCTAACTCCTGGGTGGAATGGAGCTGTCTAACTCTGGGTGGAGTGGAGCTGTCTAACCCCTGGTGGAATGGAGCTGACTAATTCCTGGGTGGAATGGAGCTGTCTAACTCCTGGGTGGAATGGAGCTGTCTAACTCCTGGGTGGAGTGGAGCTGAGTAACCCCTGGGTGGAGTGGAGCTGACTAATTCCTGGGTGGAGTGGAGCTGTCTAACTCCTGGGTGGAGTGGAGCTGTATAACCCCTGGGTGGAGTGGAGCTGTCTAACCCCTGGGTGGAATGGAGCTGTCTAACCCCTGGGTGGAGTGGAGCTGACTAATTCCTGGTGGAGTGGAGCTGTCTAATTCCTGGGTGGAGTGGAGCTGTATAACCCCTGGGTGGAGTGGAGCTGACTAATTCCTGGGTGGAGTGGAGCTGACTAATTCCTGGGTGGAATGGAGCTGTCTAACTCCTGGGTGGAATGGAGCTGTCTAACCCCGGAGTGGAGCTGTCTAACCCCTGGGTGGAGTGGAGCTGTCTAACTCCTGGGTGGAGTGGAGCTGTCTAACTCCTGGGTGGAGTGGAGCTGTCTAACCCCTGGGTGGAATGGAGCTGTCTAACTCCTGGGTGGAGTGGAGCTGTCTAACTCCTGGGTGGAGTGGAGCTGTCTAACTCCTGGGTGGAGTGGAGCTGTCTAACTCCTGGGTGGAATGGAGCTGTCTAACTCCTGGGTGGAGTGGAGTTGTCTAACCCCTGGTGGAATGGAGCTGACTAATTCCTGGGTGGAATGGAGCTGTCTAACCCCTGGGTGGAATGGAGCTGTCTAACCCTGGGTGGAGTGGAGCTGTCTAACCCCGGAGTGGAGCTGTCTAACCCCTGGGTGGAATGGAGCTGTCTAACTCCTGGGTGGAGTGGAGCTGTCTAACCCCTGGGTGGAATGGAGCTGTCTAACTCCTGGGTGGAGTGGAGCTGTCTAACTCCTGGGTGGAGTGGAGTTGTCTAACCCCTGGGTGGAATGGAGCTGACTAATTCCTGGGTGGAATGGAGCTGTCTAACCCCTGGGTGGAATGGAGCTGTCTAACCCCTGGGTGGAGTGGAGCTGTCTAACCCCGGAGTGGAGCTGTCTAACCCCTGGGTGGAATGGAGCTGTCTAACTCCTGGGTGGAGTGGAGCTGTCTAACCCCTGGGTGGAGTGGAGCTGACTAACCCTGGGTGGAGTGGAGCTGTCTAACTCCTGGGTGGAGTGGAGCTGTCTAACTCCTGGGTGGAGTGGAGCTGTCTAACTCCTGGGTGGAGTGGAGCTGTCTAACTCCTGGGTGGAATGGAGCTGTCTAACCCCTGGGTGGAGTGGATCTGTCTAACTCCTGGGTGGAATGGAGCTGTCTAACTCCTGGGTGGAATGGAGCAGACTAGTACCTGCTGCGGACTGTTCTCTCGTGTTGTGGCTCGGTCTAATCACTGACGAATCACTGGCATTTCTCAGGAGCAATCACAAATGTCTTTTAAATCAGTCTGTAATTATTGTCAACCTTACCATTATAATGTGTTGCTAGTGAATAACGTTTTTAATAATTTTTTTTGGAATGTTGCTCCTTAAAAGTCAAGGAACACACAATTATTTTTAACAATTGTTTGTCACACAAAGCCCATTAAAAATTAGCCTGTTTTTTCTTTCTTTCATTCTTTTCCTATTAGCACGTACACTGGAGCTCTGCAGTGGCTTGGATTTATTTTTTTATAAAAATAAAAAACCTAAAGAATCCCCTCAGAATAACTCTCATAATCTCATTCTTTGTGTTTCCATCTGTCCAGCATTTCACAGAATCTGTAAAACATCTGTGAAGATAACATTCAAAAATATTGATGTTAAATATTTATTTTCAGAGTGATCAAAAATAAGAACATTTCCTTGGATTTGTAGACACACCGTTCTTGATTTATTTGTTTGTATAAGCCAACCCACTGTATCATTCCCCTCATTACAACCACATACCATTGGTGGAAGAAGTACTCACTTTATTTTACTTAAGTAAAAGTACAGATACAGGGCCTTAAGTAAAAGCAGCCTGGGAAAAATCTACTTAAGTAAAAGTACAAAAGTAAAATGTACGGAAAAAGTAAAAGTATTTGATACAGATTCAACCATACCGTATAATAAAGTAAATACTGATTAAAAATCATGGAATTGGACTTAGAAAGAATCAGTGTATTAAATAGTATTTTTGATAGCTTAGCAGCAAAACAGCATTGAAAATACTGCTCGTGCAGTTGTTATGAAAATAAAATTAAAAATCTTGGTCTCGAAAAACAACATTAAATACTAGCACTGGCACATTAATCCAACAAACAGCCCATGCATTTCTGAATCTGAACTACCAGTATTTATGATTCAACTTCAAAAGGAGTTGATTTTCAAAGTTTTTGGAATTGAGCCATGCCCTTTTGGAAGAGAAGATCAATCCAGCTGTACTAAACAGTCTCTCACATGCCGCAGATGCAGGTAAAGCTGTTTAACTTTAGAGACTGATTGCACACAATGGGGAAGAACTTTAAAATACCAAATGCAGCGCTTGTACTAGTTAGGTAAGCATCCAGCTGCTTTGTGCTTTCCTGTACATGGGCCTTGGAGCCAAAACAGTCCTTGTCACCCTTTCCTGGTTGCTGTCATCCACATCGTCCATCGTGCTCATGTCCATAATCGTGTCTCTCACTTAGCCATCAGCGCTAGATTTTATTGGTTAATCTCTTCTTGGCCTATTCAGTATGGGTAGTGCATTTATGCACTGTACATACACCACAGTATTGAACTACTGGCTGTACAGCTACAGTGATGTGTATTAGTTGTGCGGCGATGAGCGCATATCAGTGCATCTCACATGGTAAAACTATCAATAAACAAAAAGACGGAGAAAACAAAAGTAAAGTAGAGACTAGAGAGAGTACAAAGTACAGATACTCGATCTCAAATGTAGTAAAGTAAAAGTACAAAGTACCCCTCCAAAAATTTACTTTTACAGAGTACTTTTACTTCATTACATATCACCACTGTCACATACCCATTACTTACATTCGCATTACTTACTTAGACCGCGTTCCAAATTATATCAAACTGTATTTTCTACACTTGCTTGCTTGTTGGGGGCCCTCTTGCAATCCTTCTATGCTCCCCTAGGTGGCACATTCGAAGCAGTTCTGCACACTTTATCATTGCACCATCCATTTGTCACAATGACGGCTTGTTAAATCTTTTAAATATTGACAATCCCCAAACATTTGGTCACTACGTGTATTTTCCATACATATATATTGTATTGTTTGAAAAACACATAGGAGTTTGAGTTGATATTCCCAGAGCTCAGGGGGTTGTTTACACCCATCTCCGTGGACACGTGGTGGAGCTGATAATGTCCTCTGAGACCTGTCCCCACAGACACAGCAAAGGATGATGTCCAATAGTCCGGGGACAGTCTCTCAGGGGGAACTATGGAAGAATTCTTGTGTTATCAGAATGTGAATTTTAAATGTCTGTGAATGTTCTGCTTTGTTTGAATATTTGTTGTCCTCAAATTCTAGACACTGAATATTCAACATGTAGCATCCAGTCAATATTGAGAAGGCCAGAACTGATGGTTAAATGACTTTTATTGCCGTCCGTGTCGTCATCAACCAACGTAAGAGCTATGTAAAACAAATAAAACCATACGTTACATTTTGACCGTTATAGCTCATTACATCAGTTTCTTTCCATTAGCGTTACCAAAATTACAATAAACATTTCAAGTATCTCAAATATATAATTCATTAACTTTACAAACCTTGTTCCCCAATTGACCGACGTAAGTTTTTAACTGTTTTTCCGTGGCCTTTTCGTTTTAACCGTGAACGTTTGTAGACTTTATCTTTCGTCTTTGTTCTTCCGTTCAAGCTGATTTCCGTTTCTATGCCTCCCGTTTCTATGGTTACCAAAGCTTTGTACCGGAGATATAATCAAAATAGTGCTTAACTACCCTGCTGGTCTTTACACAACACATAATTCAAAGTGTTTCAAATTCAAAATGAAAAAATTCACATTGGAAATATACACTGTATTGTTTTTAAATTTTAAATTTCAAATTCAACAGTCTAAACCAGGGCCGGACTGGGACAATAATTCGGCTCTGGCATTTTTTGGTTTGGACCGGCCCTCACCCGGTGAGTGCGTGCACACACACACACACACACACACATACACATACACATACACATACACACACACACACATACGTATACACACACACACACACACACACACACACACACATATACACATACACATACACATACACACACACACACACACACACATACGTATACACACACACACACACACACACACACACACACACACACACACATACACATACACACACACACACATACGTATACACACACACACACACATATACACATACACATACACACACATACGCATACGCACACGCACGCGCACACGCACACACTAACATAGAAATATATACTCTGTAACACTGGATTGTATCATTTATCCACAATAATAACACTCAGATCTGCTCAAATAAACAACTCATGAAGACAGACCAATGCAGAGATAATAAGCTTTGTGAACATCCATCTTCATAATAATGAAAGCTCAGTCTTACCTGTAGCAGACAGACTGTTTTAGCTGAACTCTTACAGATGGATTTTTCTGCAGCTCTGTTACAGAGGTGATTCTTATACAGGCAAATGTCCGTAAATGCAAAGTGTCTAGCAAACACTTCCATGTTCTGGAGCTTGTGCTGTCATTAGCTCTTATCAGGCACCATTCTGTCTGAAGTCCGCCTCATCTCGGGGCACAGACGTTTGTTTGAATCCATATTTACCTCTTTGTTTTTATCGCGTAGAGGCCAAACGGCCGGGGCACAAGCCAAAGCGGAATGTGGCGCTGCTCGCATTTACTCCCACCTGCTAAAAATAACCAATGGCCGTGCGAGTAAGGCGGGACTTGCTAAACAGCAACCGAAGAGAGTGACGCTGACAGGCAGGAAGAGCAGCCAATCAGTGTTCAGAACAGAAGCCCATGCTCGAACCATGCAAAAACAGCGTGGTGTGTGTTTACAGCGGAGAGAGAAGACACAGATGAGCACAGGTCCGCGGCTCTGGTCTGCGCGCCGTGTCCTGGTACTCTACAGGAGTTCTAACATATTTTTCGGGACAATTTGGGTCGGATTCGGGATTCACCCAATGTGCCACTGATGCGCCTGTGATGGGCCATTGGATGATTCCATTCGAGAAAGCACGGGCTGCGCAGAAAAAAAAAAAGAAAACTCTAACGCACCAGCCCATTTTGGAACCGGCCCACCGGTCAAATGCCCGGTAAAATATATGGCCTGTCCGGGCCTGGTCTAAACTCAGAGTGAAGAAGAATAAAAAACCCGCACAACTGCGTTTTAGCTCCCAAGAATTGTTTTTTAATGTGTACTCACACATGGTGCGGTGTGAGTACACATTAAAAAACAATTCTTGGGAGCTAAAACGCAGTTGCACGGGTTTTTTATTCTTCTTCCATTTGTTGTCCCCTTTTTTTGATCCAGCACACTGCTTAGTTAGGGATGAGCGCGTTTTTTTGATTGTACTAAACTCAGAGTGAAACATTTGCTGTAGAAAAAATTCAATGGAAAAATTCACCCTTAAAATATTCAATGTTTAAAAAAATCAAGCCCTTAAATTGAACAGTAGAAATTCAGAGAGTAAAATTCGCAAGGAAAAATTCACACAGCACACCAAGGCCAGAGCTGTATGGAAGATTTTTTTTGTCATAAAAATGTGAATTTTAAATGTCTCTGAAATGTATGCTTTGAATTTTTATAACATTGAAATAACATGTTTGATTTCTTTCCAGTCACTGAATTTCAGTCACTGAATATTCACCGCTAATTTTTCAAGGGTTATAAAGTGAAAATGAAAAATTGACGTTTTAAATATCCACTGTATTATTTTTCAACACATCCAATTCAACAGTCTACAGTGTAAAAGTGTAAAATTTACAATAAAACATTTATATACAGAAATTCACCCTTAAAATATTCAATGTACAAAAAAAATCAACAGTTGAGTGTCAAATTTGCAGTAGAAAAAAATTCAAATGGAAAAATTCACCCTTAAAATACGAGTTGATGCATATCTGTCTGGTCTTTGTGTGTGCCCTCAGTCACGCCAAAGATGTTGTTAGCATTTGGCCTCTCCCAGCATATTCCTATGGTTCCAAACAGGGGTGAAAAGCTACCACACTCTTCCACGGGCACGCACAAAGACCAGACAGGTACGTATCAACTTTAAGCTCAGGTAAGAACATATCTCAGAATGGAAAAACGGTGGCCTGTTCCTTTCAATCAATCAATCTTTATTTATAGAGCGCTTTTCATACACAGGCGCATCACAAAGTGCTTGACATTTAAAAAGACATTAAAAACATTCTCACCTGTCAAACCCTCCCAATATGTACAATTATCAGAATACACACATACACACACACACACACACCTACACCCCTACCCTTTGCTCTACACACACTCACACACAGAATCAAAGTACATAAGGATGGGTACAGATGACCAAGGTGAGGAAACCCCATCCCAGAGAAGCCGTCCTCCCCGGGAGCAGCAGAACAGCCGCGGCCGCCCGGGCACCGACACAAGGGTCCCCATAGGAGGGGCGGCAGAGACACCACACCTCCACCTGGGCACCCACAGGACAGCACCCACACAGCCACAGCCAGTCACTGCTTCCGGGGCAGAGGGCTCCTTCAGAGGAAACACTGGAGATTCTAAAAATATAAGAAGCAGTATAAAAACATTGATTAAAAAGTTTAAAAACAAGTAAAAAAAACAGTAAGAAACTAGAAATAAATATCAAAATATCAATAAATATTAAGTTTTCAAGGTTAATGAATAGATAAATAAATGGGACTAAAATAAATAAACAGATATCAGCTAAAAGCTAAGCTAGAAAGGTGGGTCTTGAGCCTGCTCTTAAAGACATGAACGTTCTCTGTGGTCCTGAGCTCCTCCTCAGGTCGTTCCAGAGGCGAGGGCCATAATATTGGAAAAACGCCTCGCCGTGAGTCTTTCTGTAACTAAGAATAACTAGGAGACCCCTGCCAGAGGAGCGCAGGGACCGCGAAGGTTCATAAGGTAAAAGTATTTCTGAAAGATAAGAAGGACCAAGACCATTAAGACATTTAAAAACCATTAAAAGAACTTTAAAATCGATCCTGAAACACACGGGGAGCCAATGCAGCGACTCTAAAACCGGTGTAATGTGGTCCCGCCTCCTGGTCTTCGTCAGGACACGAGCTGCTGAATTTTGTAAAAGTTGTAAACCTGAGATACTCTTTTTGGGAAGACCAGAAAGCAGGGCATTACAGTAGTCGATACGACTGGTGATAAAAGCATGCATCAGCGTCTCCGTGTTGGCCCGAGAGAGAATGGGGCGGACTCTGGCTATGTTCTTTAGATGGTAAAAACCTATCTTTGTGATATTCTTAATGTGTGGAATAAAAGTCAGCTCAGAGTCAAAAATCACGCCCAGGTTCTTCACCTGTGAGGAAGGATTAAAAGACAGTGACTGTAGTTTGGGTAAAAGTTTCTCTCTCTGGGCCTCAGGACCGATGACTAAAACTTCAGTTTTGTCCTGGTTAAGCTGGAGAAAGTTTTCTGCCATCCAGGATTTGATATCTAAAATGCAGTTAAAAAGTGCATCCATTGGCCTGGTGTCATCAGGAGACATGGAGATGTACAACTGTGTATCATCAGCATAACTATGAAAGTTGACTCCATGTCTCCTGATGACACCACCAAGAGGGAGCATATACAGGTTAAAAAGCACTGGCCCTAAAATCGAACCCTGGGGCACACCACAAGTAATTTTATGGACCTTAGAGGAGCAGGTATCCACACTTACCATGAATGTCCTGTCTGTGAGGTAGGATGTAAACCATTTGTGGACAGCACCAGAGAGGCCGATGTGTTTTAAACGAGTTAAAAGAATAGTGTGGTTGACTGTTTGACATATTTACTTTAAGACATATTTTAGAAGTGCGGAATTACAGTGGTGGATTACTTACATTACACTTACATTACTTACATTGGGCGGCACGATAGTACAGCGGTTAGCGCTCGTGCTTCACAGCTAGAAGGTCCCGGGGCCTTTCTGTGTGGAGTTTGCATGTTCTCCCCGTGTCTGCGTAGGTTTCCTCCGGGTACTCCGGTTTCCCCTACCACTAAAAACATGTACAATAGGCCAGGATGAATGAGAGTGTGTTTGAGAGTGCGCATGGGGGATGACGGATGGAAATTAGCCCAAGGCTACAATCCAGTGTGGCTTGTTCATTAACTTGCACTGTCCCGACCAAATAAACCAATAAACCAAACCAAACCACTGTCCCTTACTGCCCAACACTGAGCCTGATATCTAACTATATGGTTTTAAGCTGTGCTTAGTTTTTATTTTACTGCTGGAACGATTTAAATCGCATCAAAATAAATGTTGTGGTGAAGTAAATAAAGTTCCTCTCTGTCACACTTCTCCCCCCGTCCTCTCACTCTTTCCCTCTCCTCACCCACCCCCTTTCCTCTCCCTCTCTCTTTTTCTCTCTCCCTTTCCTCTTTCTGTCTCCATGTCTCTCTCCTCTCCTCCTCTCTCACCTTTTCATCTTCTCCCTCTCACTCTCCTCCTCTCTATTCTCCCCCTCTCTCTCTTCTCTCCGATCCCTCCCTCTTCTCCTCTCCCTCCCTCTCTCCCTCTCTGATCCTCACTCCTCTCCCTTTCTCTCCCTCTTTCCCTCCTCTCCATCTCTGATCCCTCTCTCCATCTGTCTCCTCTCTCCTCTCCCCCTCTGTCCTCTCCCTCTCTCCTCCCCCTTGTCCCCTCTCCATCTCCTCTCTCTCTCCTGTCCCCCTATTCTCTCTCACCTGCCCCCCTCGCTCCCTGTCCCCTTCTCTCTCCTCTCTCCCCCCTTTGTCCCCTCTCCTCCCCCAATCAACTCTCTCTCTCCCTTTCTCTCCCTCTTTCCCTCCTCTCCATCTCTGATCCCTCTCCCCCTCTGTCCTCTCTCCTCCACCCCTCTCCCTTGTCTCCTCTCCCTCTGGCTCCTCTCGTCTCTCCCTCTCTCGCTCTCCTCCCCCGTCTCCTCTCCGTGCTGTTCACTAGTGTATCATTACAGCTGACCTGGGTGGCACTTCAGACTCAGATGGATTGGAGTTCCATCATGGCCGCCCGTTGTTTTTATCCTGCGTCTGGAGTCTTATTTGTCTTTTTTCAAACCGCTGCGGCCCGTGTCATTTGCTGGCCGCTGTTTGCCTCTGCTGCAGACAGCTCTGTGTAAACCGAGAGTATAACTCACTTGGATAACAACATATCACTGTAGAAGACTGTAAATGTGTAAAATATTGAATAATCTTAAATTCACAAACTGTCCAGATGATTTAGTTGACAAAACAGTTTAGAACTAAGTTATTCCTGGTTTAGTCCTGGGTCAGACCAGGGTTAGTCTTAGTTTAGTCCTGATTTAGACCTTCTTTATTCCTGGTTTAGTCCTAGTTTAGTCCATAAACCTGATGGGGCCTGTCCCGGAGATAACCCCAGGAAAGTATGATCCCCAGAGCAGGAGTTGAAATGGTCTCTTTAAAACCGGCCCAGCCCTCATTTCTCTCCCGTCCAAAAGGGTGGACGGCAAAAGATTCCAGCGCAGGGAAAACGGCTCATGAATCATGGCTGGAGAACTGCTCAGACTAGTTTGCTCTTAGGATCTGAAAGCCCCAAAATGCAGCATGATTTGATTTGGTGATTTTGTCATAATAATTCATGAAGAAAGGATTGTTAAATCTGTTTTCTTTGCCGTATGATAGTAATAATAACTAAAGGGTTGTCAATACAGTATTGCACTGAGATCTGGTCAATGTTACAATAATAAATGCATATTTACATATAAACCCGCTTTGTTACTTTACACTTTATATGTAATAGTATTGTACAGGGTTTGATGATGGGGTCTGGTCTAATATAACTAATACTAATAAAAAGTATAGGCTTCTCATTTTGTTCCCCATTTATACTTTTATGCCTCTGTGCACAAACCGCTTGTTTTGTCTGCGGGTAATTGTACAGCACTGCTGTGTTTGAGGGCTAGAGCGCACCCCTCAAACACTCACCCACTCACTCGTCATGCATTACATATGTAATGCAAAAAAATAACATTGTATTTGAACAGATCCCATAGAAGTCAATGGGCAACTTAGAGTTTTGTATAAATACATTTCATACTAAATATGTTCACCCAGTGAACATATTTAAACTGGCTGTTTTTTTTTGTTTTTTTTGTCAAAAGTAACTTTTCAACATTTCCAAATTTGGAAACTTTATAAATTGGCTCAACAGCGCCACCTCAAATCTTTGATAACATTGAGCCAATGGGCTTCTAAAGAATGCATCACCAAAATGGGAACAGTAGTAGATCATGGCCGTACAGAAGAGCAGCCATATTGGATCAATGTGATATTTGCAGTTCTCGGAAACGTCACTCTTTTACCAACTCTTTCCAGGGATTTTATCGGGTCAAGATTTTTGCTCTTTCTCATAAGAAAAATCCCTCCCAGTCATAACTATGTAGTTCAGATTGGATTGGATTCGAATCAGCTTTAACGAAACAACTACTGCTGCCCCCTACTGGATTGCCCAAACAATGACAAAAGGAGCCATAATTCCATGTTGTAATCTCAATCATATTTTCCACGGTGTAACCGTAGTGACGGCCAAAGCTCCACATTGTATTCCAATGGGCATAGTGATTATACGTTTGTTAAGTGTGACAGCACGTACAATAATTAGCTACCTGCAGGTCCAAACAACTGAGAGTTCCATAGATAAACACAGCAGAAAATGCAAATCTGAATCTCCTGCCAAAAACTGTTTTACACCTAATTCGAACAATATAGCTCACCATTTCTCCAGGAAAATGAAGATTGTTTATATACAAAATAAGCCTTCATTGTGTATGGAAAAAAATAAGTTCATAATTAATGTCAGAAAAGCATTACTAATAAAAATCAAGAATAAATGTAATGTTCCTTGAACAGAGCCTTGTAGTCAGCTCTACAGCAGGTTAAAATCAGCTAAATCCCATCATAGTGAATAGGGCTGAAGTTCCGTTGGAAGTAGAGCGATGACATCTTCACAAACGTAAAGAGCAGGGGTGTCCAAAGTGCAGCCTAGGGGGCTAATGCGGCCCAAAGACCGTTTCTGAGACGGTACACATCACCAGAAAGTGTTTTACTGCAAGTTTGAAGTTTTCAAGCCTAAATAAAGGTGTGGTTTCATGGTTAAAACTTCCTCTAAATCACCTTCTTGCATTTGAATTTTGCATTTTAAAACCCGTTTTTTGATAAGTCAATGTACTTTGAAGTTGAAGTTTGACGGTTACAGGGCGGGGCGCAGTGCTCACTGCTCATAGAGGAGGATGGGGCGGGGTCAGCCAGGTCAGCCAGGTCAGTGTGGGCAGGGCAGTCGCCTTGGGGCTTTAGTTCTTTGCCTTTCACAGGATTCAAAAAATCACCCAGGGAACGTTTATGAAAACTCAAAAAAGCCGTATTTTTGTTGCCGTAGCGACGACCAGAAAAGACAAAGAAACAAACCAAAACAAGGGACAGAAAACTGATCATGAATGAGAAAGTAAAGACAGCTGCAGGTTTGATGAAAAACTCTTTAAAGTGGCATTAAGATAATTATAAATAAGCCCTCTAAAGTGCAGTGAAGTAAAGGAATAATATATAGTACTTTTACTTGGGTATTGTCCACCAATAAATGGTCTCTTTTCCCCATCATCACATTTTGAATCTGAGAGCCACGGAAATTCATTTTGTCTGTTTGCTGTTGGTGATTTTCATCCAAAACAAATATACTCAATATCAATCAAAGAGTCCAAGGCTTTTCGACTTTGACAAGTGAATTATTAACTCATTCGAATTCATTTCCAGGTAAAAGATAATAGAATTATATTTTCTTATATGGGAGTGGTATCTGTAATGGCAGTGTCTGTGTCCGGTGGGGACGTCTCTTCCCTTAGTCCTTGGTGGTGCTCTGTGGAGGTAACGTCTGTGAGTCTGTAAGGGGAACAGTGCCATCTAGTGAGCGCAGACTCTGAGGGAGAGCGGAACTGAAACACACACAATATCATTCAGACTGTGTGCACACTTTATCATTGATTATGGGCTACATGCACTGTTCCTACTAAACGTTTGTTAAGTGTGACATCACACACAGTAATACGCTACTTCCAGGTCCATCGACAAACAAAAAAACGCAACTTTATCTGAATCTTCTGCTGAAGTAACAACAGATAAATGACCAAAGACTGTTTTATACCTAATTAGAATAATATATCTCATCATCTCTCCAGGCAAAATTAAGATACATTTAGATTTAAAATAAGCCTTCATTGTGTATGGAAACAATAATTTGATAATATTGTCAGAAAAGACATATTCAAGAAAATCCAGACTAAAAGTAATATTTCTGTGTGATCTGTTATTTAAAAAGGGCATTGTAGTCAGCTCTATAGCAGGTTAAAATCAGATAAATCCCATTATAGTGAATAAAGCTAAAGCTCTGTTGGACCTGGAAGTAGAGCGATGACATCATCACTTAACAAACGTATAGAGGTTATGCAGATTCAATTACTAATTAAATCTAAAAAGAAATGGAACTTCACATGAATGGAAAAAAGTCATCAGTAGCATAATGGAATGTCAAATTGAGAGACAATAACATTGCAGAGATAGTTATGAAATCACACGCATAAACTCTATTCCACTGAGTTTACTGTCCGTTAAAATAACTACATATTTGCAGATTTCGTGGATAATTACTGACACCAAACTTTACCACAGATGAAAATGTTTCACTCATACGCTGTTGTTACTGTGTAAAAAGCACAGATTGGCCAGGGGTAGGAAATTCAGAGAAACTTTCTGGAAACTATCAATGGGAAATTTAGCTCGGAAATGTTGTTTTCAAATATCTTGAAAAAGTGTGTTGTTTTGGCGGCTAAAGGGCTTTCCCGAAAGAGAAATGTATGCGTCACCATTCTAGAGGGTTTTATCAGCAGAGAAAACCAGAAACCCTGAGAAATAATTGAGGCCACCGTGATGGAAAGCAAAAGTGAGGTCACTGCTGCGTGAGGTCACTGCTGCGTGAGGTCACTGCTGCGGGAGGTCACTGCTGTGCTGTGTGAGGTCACTGCTGTGTGAGGTCACTGCTGCATGACGTCACTGCTGCATTAGGTCACTGCTGCGTGAGGTCACCGCTGTGTGAGGTCACTGCTGTGTGAGGTCACTGCTGTGTGAGGTCACTGCTGCATGAGGTCACTGCTGCATGAGGTCACTGCTGCGTGAGGTCACCACTGCGTGAGGTCACTGCTGCGTGAGGTCACTGCTTGATGAGGTCACCGCTGCTTGAGGTCACTGCTGTGTGAGGTCACTGCTGTGTGAGGTCACTGCTGCTTGAGGTCACTGCTGTGTGAGGTCACTGCTGCGTGAGGTCACTGCTGTGTGAGGTCACTGCTGTGTGAGGTCACTGCTGCATGAGGTCACTGCTGCATGAGGTCACTGCTGCGGGAGGTCACTGCTGTGCTGTGTGAGGTCACTGCTGTGTGAGGTCACTGCTGCATGACGTCACTGCTGCATGAGGTCACTGCTGCGTGAGGTCACCGCTGCGTGAGGTCACCGCTGCGTGAGGTCACCGCTGCGTGAGGTCACTGCTGTGTGAGGTCACTGCTGTGTGAGGTCACCGCTGTGTGAGGTCACCGCTGCGTGAGGTCACCGCTGCGTGAGGTCACCGCTGCGTGAGGTCACTGCTGTGTGAGGTCACTGCTGTGTGAGGTCATCGCTGTGTGAGGTCACTGCTGCGTGAGGTCACTGCTTGATGAGGTCACCGCTGCTTGAGGTCACTGCTGTGTGAGGTCACTGCTGCTTGAGGTCACTGCTGTGTGAGGTCACTGCTGCGTGAGGTCACTGCTGTGTGAGGTCACTGCTGTGTGAGGTCATCGCTGTGTGAGGTCACTGCTGTGTGAGGTCACTGCTGTGTGAGGTCACTGCTGCATGAGGTCACTGCTGCGTGAGGTCACCACTGCGTGAGGTCACTGCTGCGTGAGGTCACTGCTTGATGAGGTCACCGCTGCTTGAGGTCACTGCTGTGTGAGGTCACTGCTGCTTGAGGTCACTGCTGTGTGAGGTCACTGCTGTGTGAGGTCACTGCTGTGTGAGGTCACTGCTGTGTGAGGTCACTGCTTGATGAGGTCACCGCTGCTTGAGGTCACTGCTGTGTGAGGTCACTGCTGCTTGAGGTCACTGCTGTGTGAGGTCACTGCTGTGTGAGGTCACTGCTGTGTGAGGTCACTGCTGCGTGAGGTCACTGCTGTGCTGTGTGAGGTCACTGCTGCTTGAGGTCACTGCTGCGTGAGGTCACTGCTGTGCTGTGTGAGGTCACTGCTGTGTGAGGTCACTGCTGCATGAGGTCACTGCTGCGTGAGGTCACCACTGCGTGAGGTCACTGCTGCGTGAGGTCACTGCTTGATGAGGTCACCGCTGCTTGAGGTCACTGCTGTGTGAGGTCACTGCTGCTTGAGGTCACTGCTGTGTGAGGTCACTGCTGTGTGAGGTCACTGCTGTGTGAGGTCACTGCTGCGTGAGGTCACTGCTGTGCTGTGTGAGGTCACTGCTGCTTGAGGTCACTGCTGCGTGAGGTCACTGCTGTGCTGTGTGAGGTCACTGCTGTGCTGTGTGAGGTCACTGCTGCGTGAAGTCACTGCTGTGTGAGGTCACTGCTGCATGAGGTCACTGCTGCGTGAGGTCACTGCTGTGTGATGTCACCACTGTGTGAGGTCACCACTTTGTGAGGTCACTGCTGTGTGAGGTCACTGCTGTGTGAGGTCACTGCTGTGTGAGGTCACCACTGTGTGAGGTCACCACTTTGTGAGGTCACTGCTGTGTGAAGTCACTGCTGTGTGAGGTCACTGCTGTGCTGTGTGAGGTCACTGCTGTGCTGTGTGAGGTCACTGCTGTGTGAGGTCACCACTGTGTGAGGTCACCACTTTGTGAGGTCACTGCTGTGTGAAGTCACTGCTGCGTGAGGTCACTGCTGTGTGAAGTCCCTGCTGTGTGAGGTCACTGCTGTGCTGTGTGAGGTCACTGCTGCGTGAGGTCACTGCTTCATGAGGTCACTGCTGCGTGAGGTCACTGCTGTGCTGTGTGAGGTCACTGCTGCGTGAGGTCACTGCTGTGTGAGGTCACTGCTGCGTGAGGTCACTGCTGTGTGAGGTCACCGCTGTGTGAAGTCACCGCTGTGTGAGGTCACCACTGCATGAGGTCACCGCTGCATGAGGTCACTGCTGTGCTGTGTGAGGTCACTGCTGTGCTGCGTGAGGTCACTTCTGCGTGAGGTCACTGCTGCGTGAGGTCACTGCTGTGTGAGGTCACCACTGCATGAGGTCACCGCTGCATGAGGTCACTGCTGTGCTGTGTGAGGTCACTGCTGTGCTGCGTGAGGTCACTTCTGCGTGAGGTCACTGCTGCGTGAGGTCACTGCTGTGTGAGGTCACAGCTGCATGAGGTCACTGCTGCGTGAGGTCACTGCTGTGCTGTGTGAGGTCACTGCTGTGTGAGGTCACTGCTGCATGAGGTCACTGCTGCGTGAGGTCACCACTGCGTGAGGTCACTGCTGCGTGAGGTCACTGCTTGATGAGGTCACCGCTGCTTGAGGTCACTGCTGTGTGAGGTCACTGCTGCTTGAGGTCACTGCTGTGTGAGGTCACTGCTGCGTGAGGTCACTGCTGTGCTGTGTGAGGTCACTGCTGCTTGAGGTCACTGCTGCGTGAGGTCACTGCTGTGCTGTGTGAGGTCACTGCTGTGCTGTGTGAGGTCACTGCTGCGTGAAGTCACTGCTGTGTGAGGTCACTGCTGCATGAGGTCACTGCTGCGTGAGGTCACTGCTGTGTGATGTCACCACTGTGTGAGGTCACCACTTTGTGAGGTCACTGCTGTGTGAGGTCACTGCTGTGTGAGGTCACTGCTGTGTGAGGTCACCACTGTGTGAGGTCACCACTTTGTGAGGTCACTGCTGTGTGAAGTCACTGCTGTGTGAGGTCACTGCTGTGCTGTGTGAGGTCACTGCTGTGCTGTGTGAGGTCACTGCTGTGTGAGGTCACCACTGTGTGAGGTCACCACTTTGTGAGGTCACTGCTGTGTGAAGTCACTGCTGCGTGAGGTCACTGCTGTGTGAAGTCCCTGCTGTGTGAGGTCACTGCTGTGCTGTGTGAGGTCACTGCTGCGTGAGGTCACTGCTTCATGAGGTCACTGCTGCGTGAGGTCACTGCTGTGCTGTGTGAGGTCACTGCTGCGTGAGGTCACTGCTGTGCTGTGTGAGGTCACTGCTGCGTGAGGTCACTGCTGTGTGAGGTCACTGCTGCGTGAGGTCACTGCTGTGTGAGGTCACCGCTGTGTGAAGTCACCGCTGTGTGAGGTCACCACTGCATGAGGTCACCGCTGCATGAGGTCACTGCTGTGCTGTGTGAGGTCACTGCTGTGCTGCGTGAGGTCACTTCTGCGTGAGGTCACTGCTGCGTGAGGTCACTGCTGTGTGAGGTCACAGCTGCATGAGGTCACTGCTGCGTGAGGTCACTGCTGTGCTGTGTGAGGTCACTGCTGTGCTGCGTGAGGTCACTGCTGTATGAGGTCACTGCTGCGTGAGGTCACTGCTGCGTGAGGTCACTGCTGTGTGAGTTCACTGCTGTGTGAGGTCACCGCTGCGTGAGGTCACTGCTGTGTGAGGTCACTGCTGTGTGAAGTCACTGCTGTGTGAGGTCACCGCTGCGTGAGGTCACCGCTGCGTGAGGTCACTGCTGTGTGAGGTCACTGCTGTGTGAAGTCACTGCTGTGGGAGGTCACTGCTGTGTGAGGTCACTGCTGTGCTGTGTGAGGTCACTGCTGCGTGAGTCACTGCTTCATGAGGTCACTGCTGCGTGAGGTCACTGCTTCATGAGGTCACTGCTGCGTGAGGTCACTGTTGCGTGAGGTCACTGCTGTGCTGTGTGAGGTCACTGCTGCGTGAGGTCACTTCTGCGTGAGGTCACTGCTGCGTGAGGTCACTGCTGTGTGAGGTCACAGCTGCATGAGGTCACTGCTGCGTGAGGTCACTGCTGTGCTGTGTGAGGTCACTGCTGTGCTGCGTGAGGTCACTGCTGTATGAGGTCACTGCTGCGTGAGGTCACTGCTGCGTGAGGTCACTGCTGTGTGAGTTCACTGCTGTGTGAGGTCACCGCTGCGTGAGGTCACTGCTGTGTGAGGTCACTGCTGTGTGAAGTCACTGCTGTGTGAGGTCACCGCTGCGTGAGGTCACCGCTGCGTGAGGTCACTGCTGTGTGAGGTCACTGCTGTGTGAAGTCACTGCTGTGGGAGGTCACTGCTGTGTGAGGTCACTGCTGTGCTGTGTGAGGTCACTGCTGCGTGAGGTCACTGCTTCATGAGGTCACTGCTGCGTGAGGTCACTGCTTCATGAGGTCACTGCTGCGTGAGGTCACTGTTGCGTGAGGTCACTGCTGTGCTGTGTGAGGTCACTGCTGCGTGAGGTCACTTCTGCGTGAGGTCACTGCTGTGTGAGGTCACTGCTGTGTGAGGTCACAGAGGGTGTAATGAGGTCGGCTCATTGGGCAGGCATGAGGTCAGCAGCCCATCTCCAGGCTGCTCTGTTATACAGGATTCAGCCTCAATATCCAGTCAGACACACGTGTATTTCACAGCACCAGACAAGGAGGTCTGTGTGGAGTTAGCATGTTCTGCATGTGGAGTTTGCACGTTCTGCATGTGGAGTTAGCATGTTCTGCATGTGGAGTTAGCACGTTCTGCATGTGGAGTTAGCATGTTCTGCATGTGGAGTTAGCATGTTCTGCATGTGGAGTTAGCATGTTCTGCATGTGGAGTTAGCACGTTCTGCATGGGGAGTTAGCACGTTCTGCATGTGGAGTTAGCACGTTCTGCATGTGGAGTTTGCACGTTCTGCATGTGGAGTTAGCATGTTCTGCATGTGGAGTTAGCACGTTCTGCATGTGGAGTTAGCACGTTCTGCATGTGGAGTTAGCACGTTCTGCATGTGGAGTTAGCACGTTCTGCATGTGGAGTTTGCATGTTCTGCATGTGTCCATTTAAAATCATGTATAATAGCCCAGGATGAATCAATGGTGGTGGTCGAAGGGGTCTTTGGTGCAGACGTGTGCAGCCACGCTTCAGTCAGTCTGCCTCGGGGAAACTGTGGCTACATACTGTGAGTAAAAGAGGAATCAGGTAAACACATAAGTTCAGTTTAACAAGCAAGGTTGACGACTGAAGGCGAAAAGAACACACGTAAACACACGGTCTACAGGGAAGAGCGTCCGTTAGCTTGATATTCAGAGTGCGCTCTCCAGACGGGACGTGGCTCGTGTGGATTAGCCTGGTCTGGCTTCGTTATCTCCAGCAGATCACATCCACGTAACTTTTCATGAAGCACTTTGTTTACTTTTACAGATAGTTTGGCTAACTAAGAATAAACAAAAACACCACAAAGACAAATACATCCCAAAAACATTGAAACGCACAAAAACACAATTCACAAGTAACAAAAAGACCAAAAGGAGCCAAAAAGATCAATGAATGGGGTCAACAACAAAACAAGAACTGAAAGGGCTGCACCTCGAGGTAAATCACACCGTGCGCCCTCTACTGAGGAAATGCTGCAGTGGCACCAGTCAGCCGACTGCTCTGTAACCAGGTAACCAACGGTAACCAACGCCCATCATTTGCTTGAACTCTTTGATGGAAACACGTGCAGATGTAATTTTGTTATTCACATTTATGATGTGAATAACAGACTGAAACACTTTTTTGGAAAGGGAACACGCCTGGTATGTGACACATTATTTACTATTATTATCACGGCTAAGGTGTACAATGAATAAAGCTTATTATAGTCACACATTTTGAAAATTGGTCCCACAGAATGCATCCTCACATTATGCCCGAGGAGGGAATGTATGACTGTGAATGTAGGTGGTCTTTAGGCCACTTTAGGACAATAGCGTTACTTAATGTTACTACAGTTACATGTGCAGCTCCAGTGGGAGCTCTGACACTTTAGTCCATACTGGAACTACCAGCTTTTAGTGAAAGGAAGTGAATGAGGAACAGACGCAAACAGCTGACAGCTTCAGACAATAGAACTGCATCTGCAAGCATTAAAGCCAAACTATATGTTTAGGTGTTATTTAAAACAGTCAGACCTCCACATAACAAATACCCAGCTCCAGGGGTCTCCCCAGAATGCACTGAGCAGAAGCACTTGTTTAAAGGGAGACTGCACTCTTACAGCCAGGGCCAACTCTAGACCATTTAGAGGAATGAGTTGTCTTGTATGGGGAAGATTTGATACAAAGCAGCTCTTTGCAGAACTCATAATGAATCTCTCAAATATCCGACAGCCTCCAAACCAATGGGCAAGGAAAGCCCTTCTTCTTTGGTCCTCGTGGGGGAGAGCTGACATTGCTGTAATACCAACCCCTAAAGACACTTGGTAAACAGGACTCTAATGGTGACTTCACACTTCCCTAGCACTGCTTAAAAGCCTGGCTCAAAAGAGTTTTTTTTTTTTTCCAAAAATTGCTATGACCCATGTGACAATGCTGGGCTGGGTCATATTTTTACCACGCTGGTTTTTGTACATCAGCATTAAATCTTTGACAGGCTCTGGAGCTCTAGGTAGGCTCGTAGCCGGTCCGCGAGCACAGGGCTTCCCGCCTTTTTGCCCTAGTAAAGAACAGGCTTCGTAGGAGGAGGCTGGGCAGCCATGTTCATTTCACAGACCACTCGGGATCATTACAACGAATGGAGCTTTAACGGAACATGGCTATGTCTTATATCTGAGCTCCAAACTCACAGAAACACTTGAGTCAGAGTCCCCTCACTCTCCGTCTCTTTCCCGATGCAGCGTGTGCAAAGCAGAGTCAGGCCAAGCAAGACACAGGTTAGAACACTCACACAGTTTCTATGTTTTTGAGGCTCAGACGTCCCCATGAGGCTCCTGAGTATAGTAAAGTAAAGTAACTTAGCAGTCTTGAGCAGGGGTTTCCAAAGTGGGGATGGCGGGTTCTCAACATGATTTCAACATGACATGAAATGAAAAAAAAAGAAAAAAAACAATGCCCGTGTTTGTAGAAAGTCCTAAAGTAGTGGAAGAGGCAGCCACTTCTTACTGTGCGTGGTCTTAAGTTGTTTGTATGGCAGTTTTTGTGGTCGCAGACAAAAAAACTCCAGGTCTAGAACAGTGGTTCTCAAACTGTTCAGGCAGCCTGCAACAAATAATCATCATAGGCTAATTATGAATATAATAGGTTGCGTTCATGTGACATCACAACATTCTAAAAGGCCTATAGTTTAAAATTGAGGTGGAGGGCAACTGAAAATTCCATGGCCGTAAGTTCAAAGTCATATCTTCAGCATATATGAACATATGTCTAATTATTTCCTCACAAAGGCTTCCAAAAGTAGAGACAATATTCAAAAACATGTGCTTGATGTTGGCCAGTAGAAAGGACTTTCAGCCATAAGATTCACATGTCAGGTTTGTGAATCCAATCACTGTCACACGATGATCAGAGAAAACATTTGGACGTTTTCTTTTTGGAAATTTCTTTCAAAAACTGTTTCTCTCCCATAGAGTTGTATTGGCACCTGCCCTCCAACTGAAATAGACTTCTATAGAGTGAACGCAACCTATTGAACCCTATGCTAATCTTTAGCATCAGTGTAAAAGACCATGGTCTTCTTTACCTTCATAGCTATACTGAGAGCAGGAGTAGGCCAACTGCAGTCTGAGCAGAGATTCCCAGACTTCCCCGTCCACCCTCTTCCAGCATCCCGAGGCATCCCCAACTCAGAGATGATCCCTCCAGCGTGTCCTGGGTCTTCCCTGGGGCCTCCTCCCAATGGGACCTGCCTGGAACATCTCCCGAGGGAGATGACAAGGAGGCATCTGAAACAGGTGCCAGAGCCTCCTCAGCTGCTCGTCTCGATATGAAGGAGCAGCGGCTCTACTCCGAGCTCCTCCCAGGTGACAGAGCTCCTCACCACCAGCCACCCTGCAAAGGAAACTCCTCTCGGCCCCTTGTATCAGCGATATTGTCCTTTTGGTCATTATCCAGATCTCATAACCATAGGTGAGGGTAGGAACGTACACCAACTGGTAAATCGAGAGCCATCCTGGCCGCTCCATACTCTGCTGCCCCAGAGCACCTGGAGGTCCTGATGGGATGAAGCCAACAGAACAACATCATCAGCAAATAGCAGAGATGAGATCCTGAGGTTGAAAGTGATGAACGGAACCGGTGGCAAAGTGAAACAAGCTGCTGCGGTCATACAGGGAACGGTCAACCCTTAGTAACCCTTATACCCCACCCCACCCCCATGTCTTTATGTTTTTTATGTATGTGCTTTGCCTTAACTTAACCTGATTGTAATTTCGCATATCTCATTTTGTGAGATGCCTTGTGTACGAAATGCGTGGTATAAAAAACATGCCTTGCTTTGCCTAAAGTATGTTTGCAGGGCTAATGCCTACTTCCCACAATGCACTGCCTGTATGGACAGATGTATGTATTAGTGTGGAGTCATGTGTCTGTGGCCCTGACGCTCTGGTGATTACTGTAAGGTTAGGAGATACTTTAATAGTCCTCCGCCTGCACTTGATTACAGCCGTGAGAGACTACTCCCCCAATATCCTGGATTCAGAGGAGAGAGAGACAGGAGAAAGAGAGAAAAGAGAGAGAGAGAGAGAGAGGTAGAGACTTGTAGCCATCTACCCAGGGCAGCTGTGGCTTCCCCTAAGTTACTGTATTTATCATTAAAAGTCTGCAATAATGTCCTTTATTTCATGAGATGATCACTCGTTCACCAGCTGCCCAAATGAAGTCTTCAATATGTTCTCCCTGTCACTGAAGAGCTGCCTGGTTGTGCTATGAGAAAAAACATGGAAAACAACAGAAGCTCATTTTGGAAAATGCTGGAAAATGCAGGCTTGGTCAAATGTCTTAGAGGCAAGAGCAACAAAGGAGGGGTGGGTTGTGTTTCCCTCTAGTTCAGGGATGCCCAAAGTGGAGCCCGCGGGCCAAAATTGGCCCGCCGGAACAATTCCGTTGGCACCAATGGCCGCTGGCTGCTCTGCTTTATGACCGCAACACTGGAGGCCGCCATTGCTGTAGTACCTCCATATTGCCGCTAGGCCCCCATTGAAAAGCATTGGACTTTAGACACGTTAAAAACAACTTTAACGCCTGGTTTCTATTTTTCAATACTTTCTATGGCTACATATTCCTCCTGAGATAACGCTGGGTTAGTCACAAAAAAAGAAACCAGGCTGGTTTTCGAAAGAAAAGTTTTTTGAAATCTCGTACTAATGAGTGCCGGAGCTACATGTCACACAAGGGCCGAGTCTACAGTGAGATCCCGCCCTTATGCCCTTATTAGGAACATGCTTCGTCAGAGCTGGGGAGGAGGAGTCTGTAAATCCGCCATGATTTCCCCCTCGAACGTGGTCATTATGGTAAACGGGGAGGAGTGAGGAGGAGCTGTCTATTCTTTTTAACAGTCTATGGTTGGCACACCAGAGATGCAGTGCACGTTTTGGCCGCCAGCGTCAAATTGGGGGCGCTGTTTCACTCCTTTCACAAAGTTAAAGAGCAACTAAACACCAAATCAAGTTTTTTTTACTGATAAACTGTCTCAATGTGTGTCTCATAGTGTTGTCTACTGGTCCCTGACATTATTCTGACATTATAGCGCAAACATGTGTTAAATCCTAACTTTGGCCTGAAAACGAATGGGTTGCGCCCCCTTCAGGGTAAACTCTGCTACTAAATTAGAATTTCCTGATTGGCTGGAGAGTGTCCACGGCCTCCACAGAACGTCATAAGCCGCACCAGCTCCACACATCGTCACCAGGTGCTGCCCATTGTCCTGCCCCTGTACCTGTGGTTTATAACTAAGTCCCTCCCACGTAATCAGTCTGCTGTGATTGTGCCAATGCAAAGGCCCACACACTCACCCCCCGCATGTCACCCCCAAACCTCAGAGACCGCCTCTTTCGCGGCAATTTTTGACTTTTGTTTGTGGGTGGGGAAAGGCTTTGGCACGCCCGTTTAGGTACTCTTTAAGGAAACACTGTTGTGGTGTCTTGGTGTTTATCACAGAGCGTTGTAGCACATCAGCTCCCAGTTTTCCAACTTTAATTGCAAAGGTTGTTGACATCAACAAAGGTATGTGTTAGAAAGTGATTTATAAAATAATATATGCTGAACTGACACTATCAAAATGATCTTTCTTTGAGTTAACAAATGAAAGAGGTAAAGTCACTGTAGGTGCTTTAGATACAGGTGTTGTTGTTTACATTTTGCACTATGTTTGTATAAAATAAATGTAGACTACAGAAGTTATGAATATTGAGTTGGAGTTGATTTTTAATTGTTAAAAAAAACAAAAAACAAAGAATACGAACAAACAGCAGCCGCCACTGGTACACTTCACTTCAATGTCAATTAAAAGTAATCCTTTGTGAAACATGATCAATATCCTTGCGCTGTTGTTAATGAAACAATTTAATTTGACTTTCATACTCTTAATTTTATGGTGTTTTTTATTGTATTAATTAGTTTTAAAGTTTGTATTGTTTTTATTTGTTTTCAGTTTATATTCAGTCTCATACAACTGCTGCACCGATCCATCTGTTAATGTCACGCTCCATCTGTCCCTCACTCGTGAACGAGACCCCGAGATATTTGAACATCTCCTCTTCAGGCAAGAACTCTCCTCCGACCAGGAGAGGGCGAGAACTATGGCCTCGGATTTGGAGGTGCTGATTTTCACCCTTGGCTGCAATCCGGCAAAGTGCAGCTGAAGGTCCTGATTTGATGAAGCCAGAAGGACTTCATCTGCAAACAGTAGAGATGAGGGCCTCTCTGACCCCTGGCTGTGTTAGGAAGTCCTGTCCATGAAAGTAATGAACAGAAGAGGCGACATAGGAACACATTTGGCCCCACCTGTCTCACTCTGACCATTTCAGAAGATGTACATTGTTTCTTTTTTTATATCAGGTCACAGTGGACCTGCAGAGTTGGCCCCTGGAGCAGGGGCTCCGCACTGCAGACGCCAGTCCCACCACAGGCAGCTCCACTCAGGCAGCAGAGACTCAGGGCAATATGCCAGGTTCTCTCTCCTAGCTTCTCCGTCTTATTTTACATCGTGTTTTGACAGCCTCTCGCACCTGTCTCAGTTATGGTAACTTGGCACCTCTCTCGTCCCGTGCCCTGACAGTTCCGGGACCCGGGGGAAGTACAAAGAAGAGACACCTTTTTCTTATGAGGATTCACAAGGCGCTGTCCACATTCACTTTGTATGCAGGCAATTATTTATTTATTTTAGGTCAGTTTGCTCCCTAAACTTTTTTCCCTTTCACTTAGGAAAAAAATTTAATCAACACAGTTTCACTAATAAACTTTACCCTAAAGGTATACTGTGTAAGGGTATAGTCCAGGCCTACTCAATAGGTGGCCAGTTTTGGCCAGCCAAACAATTAAATCTGGCCCGCGCCTCATTTTCCATTAAAAAAATCTATTTTCCGGCATTATCCGCGCCACATTCGCGCCGGAATCGCGACGCTTGGCTTAGCAGTGCCCCTGCGGCTTTGCTAGCATCACCCCCTATAGCGTGGGCTCAAATGAAAACATGGCTCTGTAAAACGGTGTAAAGCGGCAAAACAGGAGGCTTATCGTTGAACGGACTGACCGAAGCACAAGGACTGTGTGCATCGTGTTTTTGGAGTTTTGCTCGGATTATCCCATGCAGAATCATTAATCTGACAAGTGCATGTTTGCTTCCTTTCTCCCCTAACTTCTTTCAATACGTCTTTGTGGGAAATGTACAAGCGCAGAGATGCTCTTTGTGAAGTTAACGGGTAAAGAGGCTGAAGCTGAATATGTGGATGAGCGCGCCTTCCCCTAGGACCGTTCAGTTTTTTCATAAAGCGTGAGGTCTGGACAGAACAGCGGCTCAAGTGCTTGGTCAGCCCTCTGTCTCTGCCCTCAGTTGTGGGGAGCAGTGGCTGAGCAGGAGTTAGTCATGTTGTTTGAGATGTACTGGTCTTGGTTCACTTGGTCTTCACATGTAACTCTCTTTATTCTGTAGCTATTAGGCCTTTGGCTTAGATGTGATATTGCATGTTTTTGCCCTGGCTTAATCTGAGTTTAGTTCTGAGTAGTCCTAGTTTTTTTTAGGCTCTTTATTATTCTGTTATTGCAATGTTTTTTTAAGCCTTAAAATGGTGGAATATACAGTAGTAAGACAATTGTGTTTAGGCCCAATATACTATTCTATTCAAGCAGTGATGATAATGAAATTCTCATGTATTAATCCCAATAATATGAAAACATTTGGTGACGGTGGGAGGCTCACGAACTGACCGGCCCAGTGGCCAATGACCTCCGACAAATCTGGCCCAGTGAAAAAAGTAATTGAAGAGCCCTGGTATATTCATTTCAATGAATTCCTCACACTGAAGGGCACTATATAACCACCCAAAGTTACAGTAACCTAATCATAATCTTTATAATATACAATATATTTTTAAGATATATGTTTTTAAGAAGGATTTGTTGATATTTCTAGCCTGATTTTAACCCCCTGAAGTCACACTTACAAAACACACGTGTTCATAATGTTCATAAAGTGCAGTTCATAGTTTGAGACTTTCGTCTGTTTTTGAGTTCCAGCCCTTGAACTGTTCACACTCCTCCTCTCATGTACAGGCCGAAGCTGCCAGGGCCAGTTGACTTCATGGAGACATATCATGCAAAATGTACCCTTTTGAAGCTTTAAAGTGAACATATCATGCATATGGGGCTTAAAGGGACTATGGAGTTTTAAAATGTTATAATTAAGTATTTCCTCCCCCTACATGTTCCAGCAATGTCCTAATGTGTAGAATGAGTCCAGACCTATTCACCACAACTGCCTCTAAATCCTGCACTGTCACTCAAAAAGGTATTAATTCTAGTCCAAAGTGCCGTCATGCACGAGCTTAATATAGAGACTGCAGCTACGCGTAAGACCTGAGGTGGCAGTAGTGAGTATAAAAATGACCAACCTCCATCTAGTCTAGTAGAAAAGACTTGCATAGAAAAAAAACCTGGATACCATTCATTGTTTTCCCGATACATCATGTCGTCATGTCGTGTGCATTAATTTAATACTTACTGTAGTTTAGTTTATTAGTTTATTTGGGCTGGGCTGAAGCAAACAGCTCTGGAGCGCCCACCCCCGAAGTCATTGCAATAAAAATGTTCATATCACAATAGTACAAAAGAACATATTACTGTACAAAGTACACAGTACAAGGTACATAGGAACACAGGATGCACGCAAACACACAACATACCGGTTTAGGATTTCACTTTATCCTATTGTAATTACTTTATCAATCATACATTTACCAGCATCATATTTTGATTTGCCTCATTGGCAAAAGATAACCTGTTACACTTCAAAGCGGCAATTTTAACACAGACCAAATTTACAAAGCATTGTTTGAAATGTTTATATAATTAACAGAAACGGAGCACAACTACAAAAACGGTCTTGTTTCATGTAAAATGTCTAGTACAAAGCAAGTAACAAAAGGCGATCATTAATATATTTCTTTTAGATGGTTACCAATGCTAACCATTGTTAACCTTTTACTGTAATTGAATAATTTTATGTTGATGTCTTATTGATTTTATCTGCTTTCATGTAATTTTATGAAACTGTGAAGCACTTTGAATTGCCTTGTGTATCAATTGTGCTCTACAAATAAACTTGCCTTGCCTTGCGTTAACATTACTGAAAGTCACTAATTTCATGTTAAAAAGGCACATTAATACACATATTATAATCTGTGATCTTGCTACTTCCCAGTTGTCATTACCATCCTCAGTGCAATGTTAATTTGTGTTTTTTTGCATTATGTAGGAAGTATGATATAAGCCCTACATAGTGTAGTGCGTTAAAAAGCCAGGGTGTAGAGTGGGCCAGTTGAAGAGGGCAATAGGTCCTCATCAACAAACCCCCACCCAGTTCCCCTGAACAGCTGATTTTATAGATGATGTTCCTATGCTGTGTGGTGCATTAAAAGACAAGGTTTTACTTTGCCTACATCCAAGTATTTTTTATCAGGGCATAACATTTTATTCAAGTTTAAGCAGACGTTAGAGTCAGGTCTGGTTGAAGTTATTGCTGCCAAAGGATGGTCAAACATTAATTGAATCAAAGGCTTCACTTACCTTTTCCTCCCCGTCCTGTGAATGTTTACTTGTTATGGCCAATAAAAATATGATAACATGTAATTGTTTGGGTGGTATTAGTTTAAGCAGACACTGTTTACTCATTCTTATTATTCAAATTAAGATCAGACCACATGTTATGACCAATTAGGCAAAAATGTGAGAAGGATTCACATACTTTTTGCTCCCACTGTAGATGAACTAACATCTACAGTGGTGTACAAGAAGGGCCAAAGTCGCCTCAACTTTCTGAGGAGACTGAGGTCCTTCGGAGTGAGCAGGCCTCTGCTCAGGACTTTTTATGACTCTGTGGTAGCCTCTGCTATCCACTACACTGCCGTGTGCTGGGCCCCGGGCAGCACAGAGCGGGACAAGAACAGACTGAACAAGCTGGTCAGGAAGGCCCAGCTCTGTCCTGGGCTGCCCCCTGGACTCTATGCAGGAGGTGAGGGACAGGAGGGTATTAGCCAAGCTCACCTCCATCATGGACAACACCTCCCACCCACTGCACGGGACTGTAGAGGAGCTGAGCAGCTCTTTCAGTGGCAGACTGAGACACCCTCAGTGCAAGAAGGAGCACTACCGTAAGTCCTTCAGTCGCCAGTGGGGACACTGCTGTCAGACTGTACAAGACTGTAAAGACTGTAAAGTAACATGTGCAATAACCCCATTGCAGAACACGTGCAATAATCCCTTTATTCACATCACTTACCTGCGTCACTTTAGCGAATGTAGTGAGTGAGTGAGTGGTTGGTGGTGGTGGCTGATGTGCGCAGACTGGTTGCCTCGCTTATCATCACCGAGTATGGAGTGAATGAATAATGCACAAAATTGTAAAGCGACTTTGAGCGTCTGGAAAAGCGCTATATAAGACTAATGCATTATTATTATTATTATTTATCAACCACTTGCACTATGATGTATCCCTCCACTCCTAATACTGACAATAACTTTTTTTGTTATAGTCTGTTTACTTTATTATTATTTACTGTTTACACTGTTTGTCCCCACAAAGTCCTTGGTAGTCCTTGTATATAAGATACCACTATTTACTATTTAATTGTTGTTTATTTCACATTTCCTGCCTATTTGCACACCCTGAGTGTTTCTAAGAGCTGAATGTAACAAGTACATTTCTCCATTGTGAGATCAATAAAGTATTATCTTATCTTACTTATTTGACAATCTTTCTTTCTTTTCTTTTCTAAATGTTAGTACATTCAAAAGACATATGAGGTGTTTGGTAATGACGGCCAAAAGGTTTTTCTTGAATTTACAAACTTTACCTTGATTATTTTCTTGATCTTGTTCCTCGTACAGGGCTAACAATGCTCTCCTGTTGTGGCTGCAAGACAAATTTACAAATGTGCAGTTTGTGCTGTGTTGGAAATGATGCTTTTTATTAGTTAAAAAAAAAATTACATTTTACATTTTTACAAATTTAGCATTTCTCATGGTATATATAACATTGTTATTAAGACACTCACATTGTATCAAATGATGGATTGAAGGTGCAAAACTGGACTGAAGGACAAGGGCTCTCCAATGTAAAAAAAAAAAAAAAAAGTAAAAGATTCAAACCCATATTAATTATTAAAAAATAATTATTGGTTTGTGAGAATTATTTTCAGAGCTCATTTTAATGGATAGCAATTTTGGATAATTTGTTTTTCTTATTTCTACCCAGGACACAGATTTCACGTTAGTTTAGAATCACCCATCTGTTTTCCTGTTTTCCAATACTGTTTTGACACTGAATCGGCTTAAAGGTCACAGAGCTCATCTTCACAACCCAAATATTCCACATCCTTAAGGGTGGAAATGTAGGGATCCATCACCCATCCTTCCTTGGATAGATACTTCTGATTTCATCACAGAGCAGGTTCATGTGGCACGCAAACTCAATGCCTAAAGAGACACGCCCCATTTTTGCGATCCTGTATTCCAGTTTCCGCACAAAAGTATTTAGTGCGTCTTTGCATTGCATCATGTTTGAGTCGGGTCCCTGATCCACTTGTTCGTTTCATTGAAAATAAAGAATGTGTCGGCCAGGTACGCTGTTTGTGATTATTATGATTCATAATTTAACAGTGACAAATACTGAATGTGAAGCGTTTTATTGGGTGAATTGGGTGAATGTTTGCATTGTGGTGGAATTCCTTGACTTATTCTTGTTTTATTTTGAAGCATGCAGTGAAATTACACGTTAAATCCTTTTTTCCCCCATCATTGCAGCACTCCATCCATGCAGCATGCAACCAGGTTTTCATACAGCACATTGTACGAGAAATAGGAATCCAGGGCCTTAAATATATCCATGCCTGTAGTATTTGTAGTCTTGTTTCAAGTTGTCATTTTCAATAGAATTCGGGAAATTCCACAGTTACCATGGAGATCCGCCATCTTTGCAGCTGTTAGCATACATTTCCATTGACTAACATTAGCTAAAAACAGTATAAAAAGTGGAGAAAAAAGCTGTGGAACGACTCCGTTAGCTGCTGAGTTACTGCTGGTAAATACATCTAACACACTGTGGTGTCCAAGTGTTTTAATGTGAACAATAACTCCAGTATTTTACCTTTTAAAATCTTTACAATTGCTGCTAATCTCATAATGCTTAGCGATATGACATCACATAACCGAACTCTATACTGTATATTGAACATACAAAATGAGCCATGATCGTCTCATCCAGTTGAATGGAAAAGGGAATCTTCCGCAGTTTAGTGTGCAGCTGTTTTGGACAATCTTCTGCCATTATCAACTCTGGTTACAGTTCCACTTGTCGCCAGAGGGGGCAAACTTTTGCTAAATTCAGAGACTTGTGCTGTGCTCCTTTCAATTGGTATTATTTATCTGAGGTGAAACAACCAAGTTGGATCTAAAGATATACAATTTTACTCTACATTGGTTACTGTGTGTTACTGTTTACAAATAAATAAAGTAAAGTACATTGGTTACTGTGTAAGTTCTCAGTCGTACAGGAGTTGTCCATCTTCAAAGAAGGTACTTGAGTCATCTTCTGTACTTGGTAGTTGAGGTCTCCAAACGTTTCGCCTCTCATCCAAAAGGCTTCGTCAGTGAACAAGATTACACTCAGCACACAGCGTAGATAAACACCTTCTTTGAAGATCTACATTGGTTACTTTCACTGAAGTTGCACGCGGTCTCTGTAAACCCTATGGGTAATAAGCAAACACTGAAGGATTTTTCGGATAATCTTTGTTTTTTGATGACTCCGGGCCTTTTCGCTGGCGACACAAGATGAAGTGGTGCAGCTGTCGTGTGTTTATGGATGCTACGGGGGAGTCCATGTTTACACCACGGTTCACATCTGTCCGGGTTCAGCGCTGTTGTTAACTTTATCTGGCAATACCAGTTTTATTAACTGTATTTGTAAATAATCGTATTAAATATAAGCTTTTTAAATATCGAAACCGTCAGGAGATGGCGCCACCGCTCTAATAGTTTAGTATAAAAGCCCACCCTCGTTCACACGCACTTCCTCTGTCTCCTCACTGGCGTCTTCCGGCCTGGTTGGGCTGAGCCCAGGGTTGTGTGTGCTGTTACATGGGTCCAGGTAGCTATTTGTTCGTTCGTTCATTCTTAATTTGGTGTAGCTGCTAACGCAGGTCTAATTTTAGCGTCACGGGTGGTTGAGAGCCTCAACGCGCACCACTCCATGGCGTCCATTGCTTGTTCTCGGTGCATGGTGGCTCGGGGTCTGCTGGGGCCCTCCTGTGACGCAACTCGGGGGCTATCGAAGCACCGAGCCGGCCGAGAAGGGCTAGATGTGGGCGTGCGAGCCATTATTTTGGTACAATAATTTAACTACCTCTTTACATTTAGGTGGACCTAACCACGCTGCTGTCTTGTTTCTCCTTGTCTTGTTTCCTTACTTGTTTTGTACGAACTGAAAACTAACTGTGAACCAAATGTTGTTAACGCTGTGACATGGAAAAACGTTTGTCAAATGAAGTACAAACGGAAAGATAAAACTTAAAAGAGAAACCTAGAAATAAACTAAACTGATGTACAAGGAACATGCTGCCTCTGTCCTTATGGGTCGAACCTGTTTGCCTTAAAGCACATCTTTTTCCAGTTTACACTGGATGGCGTTGTCAGGCTTTTATTTACTTTATTTTATATAGCACTCGTCATGTCACATTTAGCAGGACATAAACGACTCCTTTATGCTCTCATATTTTGTGCTGAGGGTAAATGCATTGTTCGGTAATAATCTGCTGTTTATGTAGCTGTTTTACTGCCAGTTATAGAGTGAACTTTTGCGTTGGTGTAGGTCTGATGCTCTGGGAATAAAAGTTGTCTTTAATGCTAGTTCCGTGGGTATTCGCTGATATGTGGTTACATGCTTCTTTTCAGACTGACAAGCAGCAGTAAATGTGTTCAGTAGATCTGAAAAAACAAAAAAACAACATGGTGTGCAACAGCCCCACCGAAATTTTACATCACCAGCCGCCACTGCTGCACATTATTTCCTTTATTAGGATACATTTCACAAAGCACTGCATTTTATTGTAAAAAAAAAAAAAGAACAGTGAACTTTGTCACCAGAACGTGCACACACAGAGCTGATACAACGCACTGCAGCTAAACACTAAAGGCTCTTTTCCACATGCAGGCGCGTGTCAGCCGAATGGCTCTTTCACCTGCTTTGTCGAGCTTTTCCATAACAAAGGCCAGGGCCAAACTGGTCTGACCAGGTATAGGTTTTGGGCCTGACCTCTGGCTGTGGCCAAAGTGGGCTACCCGTGTCTGATGTGACGTGAACAGACTGCTGGCCTCTGATTGGCAACGAGAGAGTGGACAGCCCTCACTATTGACACGCAGGTCATATGGATTTAATATTTCACAACATTATACCGCTGTGCTAAAAGGGGATTTTGCTGATATTAGCATTTAGCCGCTGTTAGCGTAGCTTTAGCTGGTGTTAGTGTAGCGTGAGCCGTGGTAGAACAATGAGAATTCAACAACGCCACCCAGGGTAATGGCCCTGGGACCCGACGGTTTTGGTTTAGTCTTTTTCTTTTGCTTTCGGAAGGCCGCGCTAGGTTAGGACAATAAAGGAGGTGAATTTTTATTACAAGGATAACTTTTATTTATAAAGTACAAAAGTTAAAATAGGCCTAGTATTATTTTAAAATGGTAAACAACCGTCATACAGTACACCTTTAACAATATCCAATGTACACAGTGCTGCTTGAGTAGTGGAGGACAGCACCTTTAAATAAACAGAAATTAAATAAATTGGGAAAATAGGCAAACATTACAACAGAAGCAAAGACAAAATAAGACACAGCAAATCATGCACAATAATGTAAATACACAGAAGAAAACGGGCAAAGGAAATTAACGTGCAAAGCAACAAAAACAAACATACATGCAGGAGCAGACATGCAGACATGCGGGCAAACGTACCCTGAATCCTTGCAGTCTTTGCCTACAAAAAAAACAATTAGTGTTAAATTGTTCGGTGCGAGTCCACCCCCACCTATGCGCGCACTAAGCACGCGCTGAAACAGCACAGGGGTGCGGAATGGGACTGGAGCGCTTGTTTTACGCAGCGGGAGAATGTGGACAACACGGAGGGACAAGACAACGGCCTCCTTTCACAGGAGGTGGCGGCTCCAACGTGGCCCACGCACACTGTGCGCCTCGTGCCTAAGAGGAGAAACACGAGCATAAACTACCAACTAAGGATTAGCCCTGCAGTAGTAAAGCTTTGGACCTCTTACCTGCCGGTGAAGGTGCGCGCACCCGCAGGCAGCAGGAGGAGGGGGAGAGACGCGGGGGAATCGCGGCAAAGTCCCACAACAGCCCCAGACCTGAAGGAGAATTTGGTGTCAGCCTGGGCCAAGCCCAAAGTGCAGCGAGACAATGGACGCACTTACCCCGAGAAGGGCCTGGAGCACACGACGCGTGCACCACGCACGCACTCCCAAGGAGAAGGAGGGAGGCCACGCGAGCCAGGCCAGACCGTAGTCCTGGACCTAAGACAACCAACATTAAAGCAAGGCTGGCACACAAAAAACCAGAAGAGGCTGTCAAAACTAACCTGGATGATAATGCGTAGAAGCGCAGGGTTCGGAAAGATACGGCCCGAACCAGGTGTTGCTGGAGACCACAGCACGCCGCCACCACAAAGCCCACTCGAGATGGTGTGTGTATGAGCGCGCGCCGTGCGCGTACCTGGCTTTCAACGCTACGTCGGTGCCGCCCACAATTCACCTTAAAGGTAGCCTACACCGACCTGCCACATTCTACCCCCCTTTCTTTGTCGGCGTCCCGACGACATAATACAGCAGAATGGACCTACGCAGACCCAGAAGAAGACCCATCAAGGGGGCAGGGAAGATGGTGGACATTAGAGTGTTGCCCGGCAGTCATACGAGTGGTGCGACGCAAGACTTGCTGACTAGCATGTACTGGGGCGTTATCTGTGTCTCGGTGGCTGTCCTCTACCAATACGTTCTCCAAAGGAACAATGGCCAGATCATCGGAAGGGCCAGTGTCCGGTGGAGCTTCTAGGTTCGGAAGCTGAAAAGTCGAAGGAGGCAAAATCCAAAGGTCACAGTCTCCCGAAGAGTTGCTGTCTGAATGTTCGAAAGGAACTGATTCGACCCTAGGAAGTCCAAGCGTGGGGCCAGACATGAGGTGGGCCTTAAGCATGTCACGATGCACATTGCGAGGCGCTTGCAAATTTGCAATCGGAACAACAGTGTAGACCGACCCTTCCCCAACCGGGGCCTTCACTACTTGGAACAGGTCAGGGCGCCAGATGTCTTGAATTTTGTGGCGCCCCCTAAAGCGATGGTCTCGCAGATAGACCAACTGACCTACCTGCAAGGGGGCTTCCCTGACCCGGAGATCGTGCCTTTCCTTCCTCCGGCCAGCATTTGCCAACAGTCGTTCCCGAGCACTAGCGAAGGCCACCTTGAGCTTCGAGCAATGCTCTGACACCCAATTCTGCACCGTCCCAGGAAGGGGATCCGGTACTTGACCAAAAGCAAAATCAACCGGAAGGTTGGGCTCACGCCCAAACATCAAGAAGAATGGTGATTCCCCAGTGCTCTGATGCGGCGTGGTGTTATACGAAAAGAGCACCTGGGGAAGGCAAGAAGCCCAGTCATGTTTCCGAGGAAGTGGGAGGGTCCTAAGAAGATTGTGTAGGGTACGGTTGAACCGCTCACATTGACCATTCCCGGCAGGGTGGTATGCGGTGGTTCGAGATTTTGTTACACCGTACAGATGACAAAGCTGCTGAAGAATGGCACCCTCAAAACATCTTCCCTGATCCGAATGTATGCGGCTTGGAACACCGAACCTGTAGAACCACTCCTGGGTGATAACGCGGGCGACAGTGGGAGCCCGTTGGTCACGAGTGGGAATAGCCATGGTGTATTTAGTAAATACGTCAGTCATGACTAAAACATTCTCCAGCCCATTACGAGTTGGCTCTAACAAGGTGAAATCGATAGCCAAGATCTCGTTGGGTCGAGAAGCGAGCAAATGGCCCATAAAACTGTGGGGCACTGGTGCAGCGTCCTTAGCGACCTGGCAACGTTCACACAGCTGCACCCACTGCTTAATGTCGGAAGACATCCCGGGCCAAAAGCATCGCTGGCGCACCAGTTCAGTGGTCCTCTCAATGCCCTGGTGGCCATGTTCCTGATGGAGCTGCTCAAGGGTCTGCTCCCTGAGTGCGACAGGTAGGAGTAGCTGGAGGCTTTCCTCTCCCCCGTCAGGCCGTAGAAGCCGACGGTACAACACGCCTTCTCTCTCCACGAAGCGATCCCACTGCTTGAGGAGGGTCAAGGTTGGCTTGGAAAGGCCACGGCGTTCCATTGGAGAGGGCCGCGCCCGTCTTTGCCAAAAGACCAGGACTTCCTTCAAGCAAGGGTCGTTCGCCTGTAAAGCGCGGATCTCGGGCAGGGAGCGCCCAGGGATGGCACAGATTAGGGACTGACCTGCAACCAGTGGACCTGCACATTGTTGGAGGGCCACTGGGACAGAGCTGCCTGGCAGTACACCAGCAGCCATTACCATTGCTGCGCCCAGATCTATACTTTATTTCAAAGTCAAATGCAGCAAGTTGGGCGGCCCACCGATGCTCCAGGGCTCCAAGCTTGGCAGACTGAAGGTAGCTCAACGGGTTGTTATCTGTAAACACCAGACACCTATGCCCTAGCAAGTACTCCCGGAATTTCTCGGTCATGGCCCACTTGAGCGCAAGCAGCTCCAATTTCATGGAGCTGTAATTTGTCATATTGCGCTCAGTGGGCCGAAGACCCCGACTTGCATAGGCAACAGGTCTGATGCCACCCTCAGTCTCCTGTGACAGCACTGCCCCAAGGCCGCTATAACTCGCATCAGTCTCCAGGATGAATGGCTTGGAGAAGTCGGCATATGCGAGCACGGGAGCGGCGACAAGCTTGGCCTTTAAAGCTTCAAAGCTGTCCTCGCACTGAGAGGTCCAAGCCTCACCCAGAGGCTTCCCTGAGCCCCTCTTGTGCTTTGTCCCAGCAACCGCAGCCACCAACTTATGAAGAGGGGCGGCCAGTGGGGCAAAACCCTCAACAAACCGCCGGTAGTAACTGGCGAACCCTAAAAAGGAACGCAGTTCAGTGACGTGTTGAGGGCGCTTCCACCCAGCCACCGCCTCAATCTTAGAAGGGTCTGTGGAGACACCCTCTTGGGAAATCACATGTCCCAAATACTTCACCTTGAGCTGGAAGAAGAGCATTTCTCCAGCTTGGCCTTCAAACCCTCTTGCTGAAGACGTCCAGAACCAGCTCCAACCTGTCCAGGTGCTGTGAGACGGAGGAGGAGTACACAACAATGTCGTCGAGATATAACAACAATGACTGACATTGTTGGTCTCCAAACAGCCTCTGCATCAAGCGCTGGAACGTGCTCGGAGTGTTACACAAGCCGAATGGCATTCGATTAAATTCGAACAGGCCGAATGGTGTACAAAAGGCCGTCTTCGGCTTGTCTGGCTCTGCCACTGGGACCTGATTGTACCCGCTGGCCAAGTCGAGTGTTGAGAACCAACGGGCGCCCGACAGCGCATCTAGACTTTCCTCGATGCGCGGCAAGGGAAAGGCGTCTTTCCTGGTCTTGCTGTTTAGAAGGCGGTAGTCAACGCAAAGGCGAAGACTACCGTCCTTCTTACGGACCAGGACGATGGGAGAGGCGTATGGACTGCTGCTTTCCCGTATTACCTGCGCATCGAGGAGTTGGTTAATATGGGCCTTCACAGCCTCATATTCCGACGGTGGAATGCGGCGGTAGCGCTGCCGAACCGGCACGTCGTCCAGCAGAGGGATCTCATGCGTGATCAGGTTGGTACACCCAAGGTCACCGTCATGAGCGGCGAACACGGTGCGGTACTTCTGTAGCAAAGACCTGACTGCTACCTGCTCCTCAGGATCAAGCACAGACAGGTCCACCGCACCAACCTTGTCCTCTGACTCAGTCGCCACCTGAGAGGAGACTGTGGCTGTGGCTGTGTTGACTTCCGTAACCCCACTGGTAAACTCACTACCTCTGCCTTACTCAGGGTCCCGAGACTGGTCCGAGGGTATAGAAAGGCGTCAGCTATCCCCACATTAACCACCGGGATGTAAACGGTGCCCTTCTCAACACGCACTAAGCAAGGGGATGCCAGTAATCCAGCCGGTAGGCCAGTTTCTGGCGGTTCAAAAAGAGCAGCCTTACCGGCAAGCTGTTGGGGCAGGTGCTTGCGACCAGCTTCATCGTGCCCCCAGGCACTCGCATCGCTCGTGGACCCCGGACCTTAACAACTCCAACCATTGTTATTGGCTCGCGAGCAGCTGCTTTATGGCATTTCTGTAAGGCCTCAATGACTGGGCCTGGGGCCTGTGCAACTACAGGAAGCTCAAAAAGAGAGGAGCCATGGGCACCAAACAACTCCCGGTAGCAGCGACGAATTACATTCATTCCGAGAATACCTGGAATGGAGGGGCTTGTGGCAGGGGGATCCTTTACAACTAATATACCACACTGAGGTATCACTTTGTCACAGAGGGCTACATCCAGCTCCAAATACCCAATGTATGGTATTTCAAGCCCATTGGCTGCCCGCAGCTGCAACCAGTGGCAGGACTGAAGGCGGTCAGCACCCCAAGGTTCAAAGTGTTCCCTAAAAAACTTTCTGTGACTGTGGATACCATGGATCCAGTATCCAACAAGCAGGGAACGGTTGCCCCACCCATGTTTACCTCAATTGTTGGGCAAGATGCCATCAAGCCAGAGAGTTCGCCTATACGTGAGCCTATGGACACCCCTCCTGAACTTTGGCTCCCCAGTTCAGCGGGCGCTAGTTTCCCTGCGATGCGGGGAGGTGGGAAGGTGCAGAGGCAGAGCTAGCTCTGCCACGGAAAGGAACACGCTCTCCATCACACTCACTGGCATAATGGCCAGGCCGATCGCACCTCCGACATATAACGCTACTGCGAGTTGGCCTACCAGTTTGCCGTGGGGCCTGAAGGGAAGCTACTGTCTGGGTCAGTTGATTAAGTTGTTCCTGCTGACGCTTTAACAAATCCATTACTTCACCCAAGCCAGGTGCCGAAGGTGGTGTTGGCACAGAAGGGGAGCGAGCACTACCTCTAACCTCAAACTGAAGGCCATGGATGGACGGAAGAGAAAAACTACGTTCCCGATGAGAGGTGGGCAACCCCTCTCTCTCCCATCTAAGGGCCTCGGCACGCACCTGCAGTAAGGTGGCAGTTGGGTATCACGAGCAAACTTCTTTAACTCCCTACGTAGCCCACTGTCAATCACTTGCTCAATAAACTGGTCACGTAAAAGGACTGCTGCATTCGGTACGCCTCCTGGTGCACGCTGTTTAACCTGTTCCATAAGTGACATAAGCGCCAGGGAAAACTCCTGTAAGGTTTCCCCTTCTTGTTGTTGTCTTGAAAAAAAGGCTTGTTGTAAAGTCACATATGGCCGGGCACAGCCATACAATTCCTGAAGAATATCCAGAATCCGTGCTGGGTCCTCTCGTTCCACCATCGGACGGAACTTTATCTCACTCTTAGCCTCACCTTCCAAATGATCGAAAATGAAGAAAGCTCCATCCCTAGTAGAAAGATGGCGGGCACGCATACAAGCTTCAATCTCTTCTGTCCATTCATCCAGGGAGATACCCGTCCTCCCATTGAACAAGGGACACTTGCGGTCACGAGGCATCACAAACACACGCTCCATGGAAACAGTTGAAGTCCCTGAGGGAACACTACCGGTGGGAGTGCCTGGAGTCTGATTAACTCCACTAGCTCCGGCCTGGGGTGAGGCCCTATCCCGGAGAAGTCGTTCATTGTTTGCCTTAAGCTGAGACAACTGCTCTCTGAGCTGCTGAAGCTCCTCCTCCATACTGTCTACGGGTACACACACCACAACCTTTAGGCAAGGGATAGAACTTGAGTGTGACTAACCTCGAGTTTTGAGTCCTGAAAAGAATAGCCGTTGCCCTGTCCACTGCAATTGTCCACAACAGAATAAACAGTACGATATCCAAGGTGCAAGGAACATAAACAAAAGCAATTTATATAAACAAAAATAATCACACCTCTACTTTATGTCCTATCCTGCCGACAACGCCAAATTGTAGCGTGAGCCGTGGTAGAACAATGAGAATTCAACAACGCCACCCAGGGTAATGGCCCTGGGACCCGACGGTTTTGGTTTAGTCTTTTTCTTTTGCTTTCGGAAGGCCGCGCTAGGTTAGGACAATAAAGGAGGTGAATTTTTATTACAAGGATAACTTTTATTTATAAAGTACAAAAGTTAAAATAGGCCTAGTATTATTTTAAAATGGTAAACAACCGTCATACAGTACACCTTTAACAATATCCAATGTACACAGTGCTGCTTGAGTAGTGGAGGACAGCACCTTTAAATAAACAGAAATTAAATAAATTGGGAAAATAGGCAAACATTACAACAGAAGCAAAGACAAAATAAGACACAGCAAATCATGCACAATAATGTAAATACACAAAGAAAACGGGCAAAGGAAATTAACGTGCAAAGCAACAAAAACAAACATACATGCAGGAGCAGACATGCAGACATGCGGGCAAACGTACCCTGAATCCTTGCAGTCTTTGCCTACAAAAAAACAATTAGTGTTAAATTGTTCGGTGCGAGTCCACCCCCACCTATGCGCGCACTAAGCACGCGCTGAAACAGCACAGGGGTGCGGAATGGGACTGGAGCGCTTGTTTTACGCAGCGGGAGAATGTGGACAACACGGAGGGACAAGACAACGGCCTCCTTTCACAGGAGGTGGCGGCTCCAACGTGGCCCACGCACACTGTGCGCCTCGTGCCTAAGAGGAGAAACACGAGCATAAACTACCAACTAAGGATTAGCCCTGCAGTAGTAAAGCTTTGGACCTCTTACCTGCCGGTGAAGGTGCGCGCACCCGCAGGCAGCAGGAGGAGGGGGAGAGACGCGGGGGAATCGCGGCAAAGTCCCACAACAGCCCCAGACCTGAAGGAGAATTTGGTGTCAGCCTGGGCCAAGCCCAAAGTGCAGCGAGACAATGGACGCACTTACCCCGAGAAGGGCCTGGAGCGCACGACGCGTGCACCACGCACGCACTCCCAAGGAGAAGGAGGGAGACCACGCGAGCCAGGCCAGACCGTAGTCCTGGACCTAAGACAACCAACATTAAAGCAAGGCTGGCACACAAAAACCAGAAGAGGCTGTCAAAACTAACCTGGATGATAATGCGTAGAAGCGCAGGGTTCGGAAAGATACGGCCCGAACCAGGTGTTGCTGGAGACCACAGCACGCCGCCACCACAAAGCCCACTCGAGATGGTGTGTGTATGAGCGCGCGCCGTGCGCGTACCTGGCTTTCAACGCTACGTCGGTGCCGCCCACAATTCACCTTAAAGGTAGCCTACACCGATCTGCCACATTCGCATAACATTTACCTGTAGCTTACCTTCATAGTTCGTAGTTTAGCAGTTTATTTTCTGTTTTAATACAGCTTGGCTCCTCTGAATGATTCCATAACTCCCACCAGATGACAGCATTTGTCCACATTTGTTCTCATCGCGGCTCTAAAAACTTTTAATGACGATCTGTACAACGTGTGGCTCTATGCGGCTCCGCCCACAACAAATGCATGTGTGTGTGTGGTGGAAACAGAAAGGTCTGCGGGCTAGTGTTGATACGTGCACGTAGATCGAGGCGTGCGCGGCCGGTTCGCGCTATGTGGAACGACGCCTTATAGGAGATTCGTGACTTGTGGCGTGATGTTAATGTGGTGTTCACAGAGAGAATGTGCCCAGTGTGTGAGAGACTGCTTCCCCAAGTCCACGTCCTCGTTGAAATGGGAAATAGTAAAGCGTTTCGGCAAACACAATGACAGCATGTGT